>CANXYC011797952.1:0-105872 GCA_948193065.1 Aleurites moluccanus
TATATATATATATATATATATATATATATATATATATATATATATATATATATATATATATATCATTTTGAATAAATTTGATTTCGATAGAATTCAAATTTAAAATTTTTTTAGTATTAAAAATGACTTAAAATACTATTGGATCAAAGACTTGATTAAAATAATTATCACATTTCATCCCTAGCTTAAAACTCTAGCTCAATATCAAAATTACAGTTGATATCGTGGCTCTCATTATTAAAAAGTTATATATTTCCAAGTTATATTTGAGGAAAAATATAAATTTGTGATTTTTAACAAGTGATTTTAGAGTAATTATTTAAAATAAAATATAGTTATAAAACAATTATATTAGATAAATATAAATAAATTAATATAAAAATAAAGAGGATGAAAAAAAATGAGATATTAATAAAATTTTATTTTATTATAATTACAATCATCTCAAATGGTTAGTCAGAAATTTTACTTTTCACTCATTTATTTTATTTTTAAATTTATTTATTTAATATTATTTGAATTTTTAATTTTTTAGACACTCATTAGAAAAATTATTATTTTATTAATATATTAATTTACTACAAATTCTTTATTGATATTTTGAATTACATATATACGAAATGATTTTTTTTTTCTATTGAAATAGTAATAAGAAAAGCAACAATTAAAACCAAGTACCGAGTCATAGATATATGAAGTTTAAATTAAAATTAAATTTTGATGTGAAGTTTGCCCTAAACCTTAGTTTAAGCATATGAAGTAATTAGGGTTGGCATTATATTATATGATCATATAATAATAGCACATTTACCCTTACAATAATTTTAATTATAATAAATTTAAAATGGATTTTTCTTCCTTATACTAAAAAATAATAACCCTAATTAATATTAATTAATTGTGAAAATGGAGAAGAAGAAGATGGAAAAGTCAAAAAAAGAGACAAGTTAGGCTAATAAGTCATTAGGGAGGAATAGTAAATTAAGAACTGAAGAGGTAAGGTTGGTGACAGCGTACCCAAAAGTAAACATTGAATATGGAGTTTTGGCCCTTTGTGGACGAATGCCAGCCTCTCTAAAATTTGTAATAAAAAAAAAAAATTTACTCCACGAAAAATAGTGATAATGACTCAAGAAAGTGATATTATTCTAATACCCACCAAGCCAATTTCGCTAAGAAAACAAATTCAGAGAATTTCTAGAAATATTATACAAAGCAATTTATGAAATTAAGTTATAAAATATATATTTTTCTCATTTTTAAATTTATTAGTTTTAATACTAAAATCAAAATTATAAGATTTTAAATTTCAACTCTAATCAGTCATATATAAATTGTAATTTAATTTTAATCACATTATAAAAATAAAATTTATATAATGTGAAATTTAAGAAATCGAATCGAATTAAATCAATAATTTTTAATATTAATTGAATCAAACCGATATATTTTGATTCAATTTTTTAGTTATTTCGGTTTTTTAATAACATATATATATATATATATATATATATATATATATATATATATATATATATATATATATTCGGTTGGTTTAATTATTTTAGGTTTTTTAAAAAAAATCGAACCGAATCGAATAGATTAAATTTATAAAAAATAAATCGAATCAAATTGAAATTAAATCAAATCAAAATCAATTGATCAAATTATACTCAATTCAGTTTGATTTTCGATTTTCATAGATTTTTTCTTATTTGTATATGAAAGAATAAAAGATAAAATCCTATTTAGTTAGAAGTGGAATAGAATTATATATTTTTTTATCTCCTTTTTACACAACAAAAACATAGCTTCATGCTTTGACTTGATCACATGAAAAGAAATAGATACTATATATGCATTATGCATAGTCACAAAAAATTATTGTAATTTGCAAAATTTGTACTAAAAAAGAGTAATGCTGTATACAATTGCATTTGTAGTGTTGTAGTAGGGGAAGGCTAGCTCTGTGTGTATGAAACCTTCATGTACCGTTCATAGACAGCTGAAATGGTGCCATTATAAGCTGCTTTAGTGTGGTCAATGCTAAAAGAGAAAAGCCTAAAATCACTCCCATAGCCGCCTAAAATTAATCAATTTGGCGACTGTTTGTAAAGCAACAACCACAGCATATTTATGATAGCATTCAGTAAAATTAATTTTGGTCTCCTCAAAGTTACAGCGTAAAAGATCTTAAAAAATGTTTAAGAAAGTTTCGTTATTTAATGAAAAGGGTATTTATCGGGAAAAATATAGAAAAAGTTTCTAAATAATTTAACTCCAAAAATCTGTATTTTTAATAAAAGAATTTTAAACTAGTTAGAAAATTTTTAAAACAGTAATTTATTTACTTTTCATGGTATTTGCTGATTTTTTTACCCATAAACATGTTTGATATAAAAGATATTTAAATCTATTTAAGGGATATTTGAATAAAAATTCAGTTTTAAAAAATAGAGTTCTAAAAATATCGTTTCAAAATAAGCTGACATGTTTAACTTAAATTTTTTAAATTTTTAAGTTTAAAAATAACGTTTTGAATTAATCTATCAAACATTCTAAAAATCCGTTTAATATTTTTTAAATTTTAAAACAGCGTTTGATATCTATTTTAAGGATATCCAAACACTCCCTAAAATAGATATAAAACACCGTTTTAAAATTTAAAAAACGCTAAATAATTTTTTAAGTATTTAGATGATTAATTCAAAACGTCGTTTTAAAATTTAAAAATAGGAAAAATTTAAGTTAGATATAATAATTTTTTTAGATTGATATTTTTTAAAAACATAATTTTTACCCAAAAATTTTCTTAATTATCTATTTCTTTTCTCATTTACCAAAAAAAAAAAGTTTAAATATATATGTACTAGGAAATCCTACACGAATCCTTCAATTAAGCTTGGAGTGGTATTTAATATTTATGCTTAGATTGGAAAAATTCATTTGAAATAATTTTATTAATAAATTAATTTTTTATATAAGAATTATTTCTAATATTACATATATATAGATAATAAATTCAATTTTTATTTAGTTACTTGTATATATTTACTTGTATCAAATAGTATTAAAATTTTAAGAAATTATAATATATATACTTATATAATTTAAATTAAAATTTGACAAAATAAATTATTTTTTTTTTTTACTTTGAAACAATTTATTTTTATATTAAAAGAATTAAATTTTATATTATTTTAAACATGAAAATTGATAAATTTTTATAAAATTTGATTTTGTCAGGCAAATTCGAAGTGTAAAAGTGGAACCATTCCATTTGTTTTCAAGTTTACTTTTAAAAACAAACTTCAATTAATTGGATTCAAAATAATGATTTCCTCAACAATAATTTCAAACAAACCCTAGTATTACAAGTGGATCCCACATTTGTGCTGCATAACTGTCTTGGTATGAGATTTTTCTTTCCTTTTTTTTTGGGGGGGGGTGGTGTATTATAGAGAAATTTTTAAAGTGGAGAAGGAATCTCATGCTTTACAAGGCAAATAGTTGCTTTAGGTATACTGATATCTCTGTTATTTCTCAATCAGCACAATCAAACAGAAATACTAAGGGACCTATACTGCAAAACAATACAGAAAATACAATTTCAGTAACATCTGAAAAATAAAAATTTGAGGACCTACAAATTGAAGGACAAACTATTGAAAACTACTAAATGAGCCTTTAGTTTAGTAATGCTGGAGTCGTCTTTAGGATTGAAAGATCTCGTGTTCGAATAATGTCAAAGCCAAAGCCAAATGTTTAAAAAAAAATATATAATGAAAACCCTAAAAAACAAAGACTCAACCTAAAAAAAAAGACTATCATACATACCAAGATGATAATCTCATCATGGCTTTCAGAATTGCTCATCTCTTCCAGTTTCCATTGGAAATTCAAGGCCATTTTCTAATACAATTGTTATTTTACTAAACATAACATAAAATAATGATGAATATGCTACATGCCCTGCATTTACAGGATAAATAAAATGGTCAAAAACAACACAATCAAAGGTACTTTACGCATAAATATTCATGTTTTATTGTATAGCAGATTAACAGAGTTAAAAGATTATATACAAGATATATATACAATACTTAGGATCCAAGCAGTCATCCGATCTTCTATTCTCGGACACCAAAAGAAACTAAGAAATCCCCAGTGACCACACTCAAAATATTTGGGAAAACTAAAAATCTAACGAGCGTGCTATTTCCTACTCAAAAAATAAATAAATAAATCAAGACTACACCACAAACAAATATAGATAAAAACCTAAATATATAAGGAAAAAGAGCTCCCAAACATCATGATGAAGAGCAAATATATTAAAAAATCAGACAATCAAACAAAATTTGTTTCTTTTCATTATTTACCCTTTCCCATGGACCCTTCTCTCTGATTACGGAAATGACTCAGAAGCTGCTGTGCCTGCAATGCATAACACATGCAAAAATAATCATATATGATCGAACATATTGCAATTTTTGCAAGACATCTATCTAGTAGAAATAAAAAAGGTAATAGCAATGACCCATTTTCCCAAGCCATACAAATATGCCATTACATTTTCAAACATAATTCAGGGAATTTTGTTTAGAGATCACATAAGAGACAAAAACATACCTTTTCTTTTGCTCTCGGTGTGCCAAATTGAGACAAGGCAACAAGGGGAGGAACTGCTCCTTCTTGCAAAACAAGGGTACAAAACTTGGGACTATTAAGGCACAGTTGCAGCAATACAGAAGCAGCATTTTCCTTTCCCCTCTGAGATCCTGATTCAACAATCTCAACTAGCGAAGGGATACCATCAGCATGCACAATTGCCGTGCGCCCTTCCCCAATTGTTGACAAGTTTGCAAGAAGAGCAACTGCCTTGTCAACCATTCCAGTAGCAGGATCCATCAACTTAACAAGATACTTCACAGCTCCAGCTTGAACTATACGGGCTTTGTTTTCATGAAGGATTGAAATTTTAAACAAAGCAGTAGCAGCATCCTTTTTCCCTCTTAGAGTCCCAGAGGCTAGAAGACCCACCAAGGCTTTGACTGCACCAGACCGGCCAATTTTTGCCCTGTACTCTTCTAAAACAGAGAGACTAAATAGGGTTGCTGCAGAGTTCTCTTTGGCTCCATCATTTCCTGATTTCAAAACATGAATAAGTGGTTCTATTGCTCCTGCTTCTGCAATCATGGCTTTAATTTCTTCATTGATTGATAGATTCAACAGAGCCGTGACAGCATGCTCCTGAGTTGACTTCACTTCTGAGTATAGTAGTGAAACTAATGGTGCGATAGCACCACAGTGGCCTATAATGATGCGATTCTCCATTTTGTCTCTTGCAAGAAGCCGTAATTCTGCTGCAGCAGAAGTCTGCAATTCATTTGATTGGCTTTTGAGATCTTCAATCAAATTCTTGACATGAGAAGTTGTAGTTAGATCAACAGAACCCATGTCCAAAAGGGGTGCAGATTGTGTTCTGCTGTGGACATGATTTCCATTTCCTTCCCCACTGGCTTTTGTTTTAGGCATGGAGAATTGATTTCCAGACAAACACAGAGAAAATCCTAGTTCTTTATTTGGCAAAGGAGCAGGACATTCAGATGTGATCTCTCTTGACATGCTGCTATCTTTTTCATGCTTGTTGGATGTCATTAATACCTCATTTGATACTGTAGGCACATAATCAATACTGGATATGGCACTTGAGGCTGATTCACTCCTACTGTGAACATATGACAGTTCATGGGATGGGCGTTCAAAGCTTTCAGTCTTCCTGATTTGATATCTGTAGGGTTCTTCTCCACTTGATATAGATGAAAAATCAACCTTATGCTTCTCAAATCCATTTCCAACTTCAAGAGACGATTTCGATGTAGAATTGCTACTATGTCGAAAGCAGTGGAATTTATCTGATGGAGTTGGAGCTGAGGTAAGATTAGTTTGCTTAGAGTTACTAGAAAATCTTATAAGGTTTTCTTCACACCAATTTGCTATCATAGCTTTTACAGTATAATTAGGAATGAGATTTGTGTGAGCAAGTGTTTGACGGGTCTTCGGGCAAATCGTCAACCCATGATCAAGCCATTTCTGAATGGAAGCCCTCTCATAAGTTTGTCCTGAAGCCACAATCACAGGATCAAACATGAGTTCCAATGATAGAGGACAACGGAAGTATGAAGGAATTGCAACCCCTCTCTCTGGATCAAAGCGCTCGATTTTAAGCAAGCAATTACGTATTTCAGAGATAAGATCCACAATTTGGTTGATTTGACCCAAGTCCCCTTTTGCTTTATTGACTTGAATATTCATTCTCTCCTTTTCCACAGCCACACTTTCTTTCAAGAATTCCCGATTGGAAGTCAAACTTAGCGATTCAATAATTTTCATAAGGTGGTCAATGCAAGGAACAACACCTTCTCTTTTACTTCTTACAGCCTCCTCTATATATTCTGTTATCATTTCCTGTTTCAAACATTGAAGCTCCTGCATACAGTGCTGAAAATATTCTACCAGGAGTTAGTCACCCACTAAGTCAAGTAAACAACTAAGAAAATGATACTTATTTGAATCCACAAGATTACACTACACTAGAAAGAAAACAGGAAAATCCAACTTTGTACACACCTGAATGCTAGTTAAACTTGAAGTGGATGGAGAAGATCGCAACAATCTAGATAATATATAACAAATATCTAGAGCAGAGGTTTGAATTTTCATAAATAGGGCTTCACTCTGCCGAACCTGTACATTTGCCATTTCATTGCCAATAGACAAGAAAAGTAACAGAAGTTCACTCAGTTTCCAGTTTCATTCACTATTGCAAGAAAAGAATTGATGGAATTCATAAAAACCACTCCATTAGCATGGATAACAAAGAAATATTAAAATATGAACTAGCACATGCTAATAGAGCCATACTAATGTAAATAAACACTGCTCCAAGCACCTACAAAAACTTCATTGTGAAAGAAACAGAAAAAATAAAAGATTATGAAGGCTTTTTTTTGTGTGTGTGTGTGTGTGTGTGTGTGTGTGTGTGTGTGTGTGGTGGAGGGGATGTTGGTGCTCTTTCATAAAGCATTCCACTACAAAATATCCTAATTAAAGAATTACTTACACAACAAATCTTGCTCATTGTTGGATACCAGTTCTCCATAAATTCCCGAGCCTCATTAACAGCCAAATCAAGTTCTTCACATTCTTTATATACTGTTTCATCCGAAGATGATTTGTAATCAACAACTTCATCAAGTACTGGTTTCAAATGCTTTAACACCCCAACCATGTTCCTGTAATCCTTTTGAATAGGCATAGGTTTCCTGTTCTGGCATGAAACTAGCAGAATGAACCTAGAAATACTGTTGATAAGACATCTCATAGGTGTTGTGTCCATGAGGTCTGTTTAGAACAGAAACAAAAGAAAAAACGTACAACACAAATTATAATTTTAATATATTGGCAACAACAATTTTTGGTTACAAGACTGCTCGTCAAAGATTCAAGAAATGAAGGTTTATTGTTCTAGAGACTATCAGACAAGTTATTGCCAGTTAATGCTTTCTCATGTCAAGATAAGTCTGTTTTATCTCTAGAAATGAGGGCAAAGAATTTATCTAAAAGATACTTCATATGCATACAGCCATCATCAATAGGTCATCACTTTTATTTGCAGACATGAAAATGTTAAACAAGATCAGATGAATGAACTAGCATAGAACCAATAATTTGCAAATATAGATACAGCTAATATTTTATTGCTGCTTGAACAATTAAAAACAAGAACAAATCAGGAATTGAAAAGGAGATTCAAGTTAGAAGCTTTCTGCTCATAGGAGTTTGGAAATATAGTTGGGGCAATGCCAAAAATACTGATGGCTAGAAGAAGGCAGACACCCTGACATGATACAAAGTGTGAAGCGAGAAATATAACAATCAGAGTCTTCTGTCTCAGCAGCATAGATAGTTAAATGGAGCTAAAAGTTTCTGGACAATGGAGGAGAAATGCTGGCTCCTAAGAATATGCTTGAGTGATCATAAATAGCCAATTTAGCAAATTTGAAAGCCTAATCAATTTAACCAATTCTGGCAGCAATACCACATGCACAGAGTCAGCAAGCCAGTAAACCTATGCAAATAACAGCAGACAAGTTATCTGTCCCCGGATCAATGAGCTCTCTTCACTGCTAATAGCACTGAAATAAATTGTCCCACCCTTTGCTGTCTCTTTCTCCACTCTATGTAAGAGCTAGTACCCAGGCACCCAAGAATGTTTCAAATCACTTAATGAAGTCGAGAAAGACAATCATTGAACACAAGGGAGAGTTCTCCCAACCTCAATGCCAAGGAAATCATCTAGTGTAAGCATGTCATGCTTTCCCCATAGCATTGCAAACCACAGGGCATATGAAATGTAGCTTACAGTATAATTGGCTACCGAGACTGCACAGTACTCAGTGATGACAAAAATTTAAAAGTCAATGAATATCAGAGACACAATAGACAGATAAATCATTTGCCAAAATGTGGAATCCTGAGCATCTAATTCTACTCTAAAACAGATACAATGAAACCCAGAGCCTTGCCAAAAAAAAAAGTAGCACAACGAAAATCATGCTACTCACTTTTAATTGTGCACTTCTATATAAATGAAACCTTGTGTTAAATGTTTAACGGCTCATTAGAAAGCAACCTATCTGTTTATTCCACGTTACTTTTCTTTTTCCAAATTTTTGTACAATGAGATAATACCCTTTTTCACCACATTCAAAAGCAAACTAATTATTGATTTCCTTTTGTTTTCATGATCAGGGTCAATTTTTTTTTTTCTTGGCTGTTACAGGTTTATCAAAAATAAAACAGAAGAGAGATAAGTATTCTGGAAACTGAGAATCCATACTCACTGTTTTAGGATAAAATCTTTTCCACCATGCGTCTAGTTACTTAAAGAAAATGTAAAAAGGGAAAAAAGAAATTGAAATCTTGGATAATTTAAAATTCGAGAGAATTATATACAGAAACTGCACTTCCTAGAATCTGATAGCACCATGCAACTTAGTACAACAGAATCCACATTTATTTTTGGAAACCAAAATCACTAGAGATCCAAAATCACATTTTACTTCCTCAATAAACTCAGAAGATGGTATGTGAAGTCACTTGACAGAATCAGTTTTTAACATAATAACGTTATTATGAAACCAAACCCTTATAAAAATTGATCTGAAAAAAGAAAATTCTAGTATTCTATAAATATCACCAAACCCATTTGTTAAATCACACCCAGAGCAGTTCCAGAGCTTGAAACCGAACAACAAAGGACAAACCCATCAACCCATCAAAAACCATCGCCTATCCATCAAAGTATGACATAAAACAAACACAAATTGAATTAAAACAGCTAACATTCCATAAAAAAAAAAAAAAAAAAAAAAAAAAAAAAACCTGTAAAATCGAAACCATACCTCTCTCAATATGCTTGGCTCAAGCCGGTGATTTAAGAAAAAAAACAGATCTTGATGAACATTAACAAATAACTTGTGCACAACTGAGGAAAGATTTGTTCTTTAGTACAGAAATTAGAAATTGTGACCCTGTTTTCATTACATAGCTGCATGAGAGAGAGAGAGAGAGAGGGTAAAAGAGCTTAACGATAACTATAAACAAAACTAAGAGAAAATAAAAAGAAAGGGTGAAAATAGTAGGACTCTTTAGTTGGTTGCAGATTTGTTGGGTTTTGTTGAAGAGAGATTAATTAAGAATCATCAGATTAATTAAGAATCATCCTGAACAATAGTAAATGGAATAAAAGATTAGAAATATAAACAATGCTTAGATTACAGAGAGAAGGAATTTATATATTTAATATATAAAAAAAAGGAACTTTATTATTATTATTATTATTATTAAAAGTATTAGCTGTTGCTTAATGGCATGGAATGACATCCAAATAAGAACAGAACAGGATAGATTACAGAAAGTACCATTGATTCTCTTGCAGATGTGTTATACTCTGCCTATTCACTAATTTGTTTTTATTTTTTCCCTTTCTTTTTTTTTTTTTTTTTGTTTCCTTGTTTCTCAATTTTTTTAACATCCATCATAAATAAATAAATTTTTTTTATTTATCACTTAAAATAATAAAAATTATAACAAAATAAAAATCTATCAAAATTCTTACTTATCCAACTTATTTTTATATTAATTTAATTATATTTATCTTAAATAATTATTTTTTATTATATTTTATTTAAAATAATTATCTTAATTACTGCATTTATATCTTCCGTTAAAAATCGATAAATAAATAAAAAATTATAGCTAAAATTTAAATATCTCTTATTTTGAACATTTAAAATAATTTTATGAAATAAGAAATAAAAAAATATATATAATTTAGTAATAAAAAAGGTTAGTATGTAGGAAGTAATTTTTAAATATATAAATTAAATATAAAGGTATGTTTTTAGATTCACTCAAAAAATTTTAATGATTAAAAAAAATAAAAAAAAAAGCTATAGATTTGTTTTTAGTTTTAAATTCAGAAAAACTTGAGACTAACACACATGTATAAAACTATAAATTCTTAATTTTGTCTCAATATATACTTTAAATTCTTTAACAATTTTAAAATTAATCATTTTACTCTTCATATTACACTTAATAAAAAATTCCAAAAAATTAAAACATTTTGATATTTAATAATTTATAGACTAAAATATAATCAATTTTAAATATTTAAGAATTAGAAAGTAATTAAATAAAGATTAAGTGTATTAAAAATTTTATATTAATTTTATAATTATTAACTAAAGTATCAAGTGACCAATAAATTTTACAAAATTAGAATTTTTAACTTAAAAATAATAAAAATTAAAGTATATATTAAGACAAATATTCATAAAAGCATTTCATAATTAATTTATGAAATTCTATATATATATTTGTACAATGGTATACTTAAATCTTTAAATATTTATAATAAAAGTTTTTCTTCCTAATATTAAATAAGAATTAAAATATACGAAAAGAAGATTACTTTTTTTTTTTTTTTTGTAAAAAAAGGAAAAATATTTATAATTTTAACCCATAATAAGGAAGGTTTTTGCAGTGTCCAGTCTGGCTTTTCAAGTCATCTGTCTGCCCGTGCATGCACTTCCTTCGGTTTGGTTCCCTACCAAATAAATATATGAACAAATTTCGGTGACATTATTTATTATGGAGTTTCAGCTTATTAAATATAATTAAGGGGTGTTTGGATAAAAATTAGTATTTTGTTAAAATAATTAATTTTATTAAAAATGAGCGTTAATCATAAAATTTTTTTTTCAGTTTTTAAAATTTGTGTTAAATATTAAAAATAATTTAATTTTTTTTTTTTATCCAAATATTTCAAAAACTACAAAATTTCTTAACTTCCTCCTAATAGACAGCTTATAGTGTTTAATTTTCTATCTAAACACCCCGTAAGTCAGGTGTAATATGAAATTTTTTCTCAAAAAATTATTAAATATAACAAAATTATATTATAATCACTTAAAAATAAATTTCTGTGTAATTGTTAAAAAAATACACTCGTGTTTATCCACTTTCATATGAAGATAACAATTTGAGTTAATATATATCAATGACACAACAAAAATAAATATAAACACGATATAATTAATTTATCGTATTAAAAATATAAATATAAACACGATTCATTTAATTAATGGATATTATGATACGATACGATTAATATGTTTAAAATTTTTAATTAATTAATTTTTATTTTAATATTTAAAAATTATTAAATTTATTAAATTAATTTATATAATTACATAAAATATAGTAAGATATACATTTAAAAAGAAGATTAAAATTAATATTTATATATAAATAGTTTATAAATCATAAATATATTTATTTAACATAATACTACAAGTGAATATTAATGAATAAAATGTATAATTTTTGAGTTAATAAATTCATATAAATACAACATAATTATTTTTTATGTCACAATCAAGTCTACATAAAATCGATATTAACATAATAATTTTAAACTTAAACCCATTTATTTTATGTTAGGTTTATATCATATTTGATACTGTCAACTCATATGTGAATATCAAAATCATATTCATATCTAATAATTTCTTCTCAAATTAAGATTTTTTAATTTTTCATTAGGGTTATTAATTATATTTTATAGTAGAATAACCAAAGATTTCTATATTGTCTAATATCTACTAATATATTTACTTAATTAAAGCAAAATGAATCAAGAATTTAACTTATCAATTATAATATTTAATAATGGTACCATCTCAACAATTAATAAAAGAATAATCAAATCATTCGAGTAATAGTTTAATGTCTTCAAGTTATATATTTATATAATTAATTAACTAATTGAGCATGCCTCTAATTAATAATGACTAGAGTATTAACTAAGCAATATAATATAGATTTATTAATTCATTACACCTCCAAACAAGATAACTTTCTTCCCCCATAATTGCCATGATTACCATTCACTACTCTTTCTCAATTTCATTATGGATTAATGTTATTTGTTCTAATTTTTTATATAATTTACTGTATCTCTTAATATAACACTATAATATAGTATTAATTTTTATGAACAATTATATATGAAAACTATACATTTTTAAAAATGGATTTATAATAAATAAAATAATGCTATATCAGTTGATTAATTAGAATTATTATAAAAAAATTAAAATAAATAGCTTTTTCTGTAATTGTCAAAATGCTGGATATAATTTTAGTTCATTTCAAATAATTAATACTAATAATATTGAGTGAAATGGCTACAGGTTTCATCTTGACTGTTCTTTCATAAATGGGTTATACAATAAAAGCTCCTAGATTATTTATATTGTCACTAAGTAATATCTCTGCAATAAAACCTCCAAACAAAAAGTGATTTTACAATATCTAAATTCATTAAATTTCACTAATCAATCTTCAAATTGAGAAGAATTTAAAAAGAGTTAAATTCACTTAATCTTATTAATTTATATTTAAATTGAAAGAAAACTACAAAAATATAATATTTTTTGATTATCTATTTTTTTCATTCAAAGTACTCAAATTCGATATATTACTAAAAAGATCGACCAACATGTATAATTATAAATAAATATATTTATATATCTATCCAATTGATAAAAGTATAGTTTACGTGTGTATTGAAAATTATTTTTAATAAATTTAATTTTAATTATATCTTCAACTCAAGACTTTTCAGTTTTATAATTTTTTTTAAATACTAACCTAAAAATTAAATTTTAATCAATAAAAAAATAACTCTTTTGCCATTTTTGTATAAAAAATATTATACACAAATCAAACATCAATTACATAAATATAAAACCAGATGAATTATATAATTCATATCAAACAGAAAATATACTTAAATAATTCTTTTTTTTTTAGTTGAAATTTGATTGGCATTTACTAATCAAATTAACTCTTGAAATTTAATTATATATATTTCCCACTATTCATTGAATGATTTGAAATTAAGAAGCTAAGATTATCTTGATAAAGCTGATATCATGTGTAGAGAGGGAGAGAAAATAGGATATTAGTGAGTAAAGGTTTTTAGTTGAGAAAATAAAATAAAAGAATGTGACATATCAACAATAAAATTAAAGTTGAATTCAGTCAAAATACCCCTTATACTAAGCTAACCTACTTACCTAATTATTTTCCATTTTCATGTGTGAAAGAGCCTACCATAAATCTCCCTTTTGTCATCTTTCTAAAATCTTAGCATGATTTTAAAAACAAGTATGTATATATTTAAAATTGACACTAATCAATAAATTTTCATTTATATTGTTAAAATAAATTAATTTTTATTTATTTCAATGAGGTTTCTATTTTTTATCACTTAATTTACATTTTGTATACATTGGAATAGTACTTAATTAATTTATGTTTTAACAAACAAATATTAATTGTAGAACTATATTTAAAAAGAATTTTACTTGGTTATTACATCAAAGATTTAATTAAAAATTTAATCAAAATTAACAACATTGATCTTACTGAAATAAAATTAAAATTTTATGATTATATACCAAAACTGTAATTGTTTAATCCAATAATTTAAGAATTATAATATAAAAATTATTTTATTATTCTTATCCTTTTCTCACTCTCCTAATTAGAGGTGGCATCGATTCGATTTAGTTAATTTAAAGGGTTGTTATCAAACTAAATTAATATTTTCAGTTTGAAAAATTTTCAAACTAAATCAAATTATTTTTACAGCTAAAATATCTATTTTGATTTGATTTAGTTTGGTTCGAATATTTTAGATTTATCGATTTCAAATTAAAAATATTTTTTTTTATAAATCATTATTATTTTATTATAAATTTAGGAGAAAATACCGATAAAATATCGATAATAAAAAAATTTCAAAAATGATTTAATATTGTACAATACAAAACTTTTTTATTACATTAATTAACACATCTAAAACTTATATTTTCTAAAAATTAGACTCTTTTTTATTTATATTTAGTTAATTTTTATGAATGATATTTTTTAAAATTTTAAATTAATATTAGATTAAAAAAATATGTGTTTGTATATTAAATAAAATTAAATATATTTAATTATAATAATATTAAAAAATTATATATATAATTTTGATTTAATTCGATTTAAAATCGAATAAAAATATTTAAACTGTAAATTAAATCGAACTTTCAGTTTATATTATTTTTCAAATTAAATTAAATTAAATAAATTATAAAACTATTATTTTTAATTTAATTTAATCGATTTGATTTAATTAATTCAGTCAGTTTAATATCCACTCCCGATTTATAATCCCTCCAAATGAAATAAATAAATAAATAATAGCAAGCAAAATATTAAAACATACACACTTCCACTAATGTCAAATTATTAGTACTAGTTTTACTCTATTGCAAGTTGCAACCCAAAGGTCAAACATTTTGTTGTATGACTTGAATAAATTAATTGATACCTTTGCCCTCTTGAATAAATCTTTATTATTATGAAATATGAAAATTTCTCTTATTTATTTATTTATATATATTATATATCAATCAACCTATAGTCCAATGATTAGAAACATAATCATGTATAAGTCCAGGTGACTTTTTGATTCTGGACAACTACAATAAAATAAATAAATAAATTATTAGCTTATAAAATAATTTTCATTTGGTTTATTAAAATTTAATTTTTTATATAAAATTAATTAACAATTTATTCAGGATTAATTTTTTATCTTCATTTATGTTGATGATTTTGGAGTTATCTTTAAAATTAAGCATATAGTTTAATGATATTGAATTATTTTAAAATAAAGTTTTGAGTTGAAATATTAATAAGACTAAAATTTAAAAATAATTAATAATAATAATAATAACAACTACCTATATGTTATATCTTATTTGGCGTATACGCCATGTCTCTTGTTTCAAAGGACAGATTCATTAAGGATTGGTTCCCCACTAGGGGAATAGGACTTGGGGAACCAATCCTTAATATACAGTAAATAAATTATTATTTTTTAATAATTTTTATCAAATTTATAAAAAAATTTATTTAAATAATGATTGAAAAAAATTAATTTTTGTTTTTAACATTGAAAAGAGAATTTAAAATGTAATATGTTATGTAAATTATATATACATTTATTATTAGATAATATTTAAATATATTTGAAAATTTTAAATTTAAATTTTTATTTTTTATATTTTTAAGTGAAACTTGAAGACTAATCAAATTATCTCACTTTAAAACAATGATTTTGAATTCGAGTTCTTATGAATACAAGAATTAGTATTGAAAGAATTAAAATCTTCGAAATAAATTTTTATGGCTTAAATTCGGATTAATCCATAATGATTCGGATATCAGATAATTTAAAAAAATCTTTCTCACTGATAGAGATGACAAATGGGTCAAGCAAGTCATGCTAGTATCAAGTCAACATATTATGTGGGCTAGTGTTCATGTGAAAGAGAGTAGAGAAAAATGATTTTCAAGAAATAGAATATCAGTAGCATAAGGGGATCAAATTAAGCATAGGCAGGCCATGTGCTTGTTTCATGTTGTGTCATCAAGAAAAACAAAAAGTAGGGTTTATGGTGTTGGAAGGTGGGCATAAGTGACAAAGGTCAGATATCTCCACTTATAAAAGAGTGTAAACAAGACTATGAAAGAAGAGGTACAATTTCCCTATTAAGCATCATTAAATCTGAGAAGGCATGTGCCCTTTGCTTGCTTGATAGGCCGGTCCACATACAACAGTGTCCTTTCTTCTTAACCCCAACTTGCCAGAAGATTTTGAACTTTTATTTTTTTGTTAAAAGCTTGTACTCCATTTTAGTTCCTGGAATCAACTTGGCTCGAGAGAGATTATAGAATAGGACTCCCTGTTAATCACAACTGAAATACCTAATAATCCCTTAACTTGAAGTATGCAAGTTTCTAAACCTTTAACTATTTGATTTACGTTTAGATTTACATTTGATTGGTCATAAATTATGATCACATAAAATACGTATAAAATTATAAAAATTATATAAAATGAATGAATCACATCAAATCTAACTGCAAACTCTTTGAAAATCTAACCAAACATGATAATGTCAAGATGTAATGTTACATTTCCAGGTCACTTGGAATCCATTCTCATAAAAATGTTTTAGAAGAAAATATTACATTCTGGCAGCCAAATGGCACAAAACAGGAAAACTGGAAGAAACAAAATTCCATTATGTTTCCTTCTTTATAACCAAACAAAAACATAAACAATTTACAGATGACACTATCCAATTTGTGAAGGAAGCAACGTGCTGTGATCAGTTTTCTGAATTGCCAGATAGTATAGTTTGTTATAGAATCTTTCTTGCATATTTGTGTGCTGTCAAAATATCAAAAGAGAAGGCCTCAACCAGAATTCAAACAGTCTGCACTCCCTTGCTTGTATCCATAAGGCATGACAACCTACTTACATCTTTACACTTTATATGTTCAATTTTATAGTATAAAACATGCTTGTACGCATAAAAACGTATGATCAATGAAATTTTCACAAACCAAACAATAGATATAATATAACCATGATCACTTTTCAAACAGCATAGACCCTTATAACCTGGTTTATTTGTGCTCGGCAAACAGGACAAACACCTTTCTTGGCTTTGATCTCACCCAAACAAGCCATGCAACCGGCCATATGACCACAGGGAATGCATGCACCTTCTACAGGAGCTTCCCAACATATTGTACATGAGGAAGAGCCGCCTCCATCTTTTGCATCACTTTTAAAGGAAGCACTATGCTCTACAGGTGGAACAAACGAATCCACTGGACTCAAATCAATTGTTGGATAGTGTATTGGTCCTTCATCAAAAGCCTCATCAGGGATTGCAGGAGCTGATGGAGCTGATGAAATGGAGGCAGAGATACCAGTTGCTTGAACAACAAGAGAAGTACTATCATGGGTTTCTACTCGACCTTGATTGCCAATAGAACCAGAAGTAGACATATCCCATCCATTGTAGTCTTCTTTTTCTTTCTTATCCATCCAGCCACTTCTGCTTACCTCTGAATTTGTTGGTACATCAGCTGTGCCCCATCCATTGTGACTCTCACCATGAAAAGAATTTCCCCAGCCATTTGCATTAGTTGATTCAGACATCTGGTGAGTGTTCAGAGCTGCAGCAGACTGAATGGAAGCACTTAATGCCATTGCTAAGTCCAGAGCTTCTGTGGATGGTTCTTGTATAATGCCTGGAAATGCAGCTTGAGTATGATGGTTAGTTGGCAGAGGCATAACCTGAAATAAATGACAATGGAACATCATGTAGCGTTTGCAACATACATTAAGAAACAAGAATGAAGCAAATGCTATTTATTTGGAAAAGCGCATAAACAGGAGTGCAACATACAAAACCAACTTTTCCAAAGTAATACATAATAGCCTTTTTTTTCCGTTCCTTGGGATGCAGGGTCTAGCTTTTAATGCTTTGTTTGGGAAAAAGGTGGGGTGGGGAAAGAAAAGGGAGGAGAAAGAAAATGAGAGAAATAGCACAGGGGAAAGGGATTTTTTGCTCTCTCAATTTGTTTGGAGAGTGGTGAAAGTTGAGTGAGTGAAAAGGTAAAGAAAGAAATTAAAATCAGAATTACTATAACACCCTTCATCCACTTACAGAATGAAAAGCATAATAATTTGGAAAAATAGTCAATTCCCTCAAAGTTACAACTGTTTTTACCCTCCATTTCTCCCAATTTTGGGAGAATGACTCTTTGTGGGGGTGGGGGATGTTTTCATTGTTGATGATCCATCCTTTTCACTTTCTCCAACTTCCCAAATGGGGAGAAGCTCACTTTCCAAAGCAACTCCCCACCCCCCCCCACCCCCACCCCTTCTCCTCTTCCCCAACAAGAATGGAATCCACAACATCCATCAAAGATTTTCTTAGATGCACCAACCAAGCTAAGCATATTTCATCATAAATCATGATAGCAAAGCTTTTATTTCTTTTGTTTGGCAACAAAATCCTTAAATTTGGAAAAGAAACTGCACCAACTTGATGAACCAATTCCTAGATACCTGCCAATCAATCAATTCAAGTAAAGTCATGCTACACATGTGGCAGCATATAATGGAAGTATTATACCTGTGGAATTCCTCTGCAAGCATCATACACCTGGCGAAGCTGCTCTTTTTCACCCTCATTAGATGATGCAAATTTGTAATGAGTTTCTGTTTCAGCAATATATAGTTAAAAAAAAAAGCTTTAGCTCATAAGGTACTACAAAAACTTGACATATGAGATTGACATTGTTAAAATCACATGTGAAATATTAATTTGATAGTCAGTCATGACTGCCAAATTTGCCATAGCAATATATGGCAAATAAAGGTCTCTAGTTATGTGCAAGTATTTATCGAAAGACTTGTCAGCCATTAAACATTTAACACACAATGTGTAGCTTCTTGTTGTCTGGACCTTGGAGGTTCATTGACATCTACAACTACTAGTAGTCAAAGAAAAACCAATTCATGTAATAAAGAATCATACTATTGCGTTCAAGATGAGAATCATAATGCTTTCCAGTGCCCAACATAAAGTTGTGAATTAACCACAGGGATTCAAATAATGAAATCAGAAACTGTGTGACAAAATCACATTGAATCAGACTGTATCATACCGAATTGGACACTGGTATTTTGAATAGTTTTTCAAATTTTGCAAAATGAGTCAAATAAATATTGAATAAATAATTCAACTAAATATCATGATAATCTTATGTGTCTAATAATTTACTGTGAAAAATCCATAGTCAGAAATAAATTATCAGAAAAATTATTTTAAAAAGTATGTAATTTCTAATCATCTATATCGGGGAATATCATATCAATAGGCTAAAAATCCTATACTAATGTATTGCCAAAAGTTATTTGCATGTGTGTTTTGGGGGAGAGGTGTTGTAATTTATCTTTTCATTAACAATGAGGTCAATGACTTACTTGTAGAATGGTCAAATATAGTGAGTCTTGGATCCGATTGATGAAATTTGGGTTCCTCAATCTTTGCCTTCCAAAGAGCAACGACTGTACGAGGTTGAGCATCCTGTTTATCAATCAACACTAAACTTGAAACATTCAAAAATTAATAGAAGATATAAATGAGTAAAAGAAACAATTTGACATTGTTAATGTTGGAGTACGAATGTCACATTATGTTCACAACTTGCATCAATTGTTAGACTGGATCAACTAGTTGGCAATCGACGATGTGGCTGCTCCACTGGTGGGAACCAAGTTTAGTTGATTTAACACCCAAAAGATGTATAAGAACAACATAAAGAAATAAGCTAACATGATTAATATGTTGTTGTACCAAGACTGGCAACTCAATCACTAGCCTGTAAGAGGTCATGTCTATCTTTCAAGCATACACTTCTGAAGAAAGTCCAAAAGAACCACATAAATCCACCCAACAACTACGAAAATTTGTGGCACAAGTACATGCATTCAAAAAATCATGGTCCTTCAATCAAAGAAATTTATTTGATAGAAAAATGTAAATAACACAAATTTCTACAAAGTATCATCTCATTTTATTTTATTTTATTTTTGAATTTTCGAACAAGTGATCTTGCAGTATTGATGGGCTATCCTGTAAACTATGCCACTTTCTGAATAAACAACTAGCCTTAAAGAAAGCTTCAAAAAAAGTTCTGAACCATACAATAAGCTTGGAAGTCGTCAAAAACATTTTACCGAATAATGCTCAAAGGCAGACAAATAAGCACTAAAGGTATTGATAAGCAAATTGAACAGTTAGAATTACCATACCTGCAAAGTAGAATAAATGGCAAGCTCCAGCCTGAGGGGCTTCATGGGATTATTTGAACCACAAGGTATAACAACAATCCAGCTACAAGCAATGAGCCCTAGTCAGCTAATTCATTTGATACTTTAAGAAATGGTGGAAAATAAAAAAAGGGTCCGTTTGGATAGGTGGTCATTTGAAAATATTGTGGATTTGGATTTGAGTTTCAAGTGTAAAACTATATAAAAATAGGCATGATGACAAATTACAAATGCTCAATCATTTCAATTGACTATCTGTCCAAACATTTCATAACAGAATTGAATGCCTTGAAAAACAGGTGGAGTTCATATCCAATATCCAACCAGCATCACTGAAGTTCAAGCCTCAACAGTGGAGCTGCATAGGAGACTGAGGTCAATTGACAGTCAACTATGGGAAATTCTAGAAAATATATGTATTATATAAAGATTTTTATGGTTTATTAGTAAAAATATCCCAGTGAAATTATTTTGAAAAAAAAATCAAATAAATTGTATTTATTTCAAATAGAGACATTGTGTAGCCTAATGCCTCATTTGCAAATTCTTTACTTCCATTCCTTTAAATGATATGTAATTTTAGTATTTTTTTATTGTTCAAAAAATATTCTTTGAAATTAATTATTCTTTTGTCATTAATATGTTCTATTTTTATACAAAACAAACTCGAAGGGAAAGGAGTTGTTAGGGTTTAAACACCTGACCTCCTACTACCTCAATGATAACTTATTCTAAATTTTGATTATGGTTAAAAAGTTTAAAGTACTAAAAATGATATACACACATACGTGTATATGTTCTTATAATATTAGTGATATGTAAATAATTATTTGTGATTCAAATTTTGTAAATTATACTTGTGACTTGACTGGGATAGTGCAACAGAAATTCTAAGAAAAGGGTATTAGCAGAACTTCGTTAAAAATAAATTGAGTAGACACTGTACGAACATTTTTCTTGATAACAATTGAGGAGCTAATGCTTCAAGAAAGCCTGGACCATGAAACTCCTTTAGCCATCCAGAGAAAAGGCAAATTTGGTTCTGGAAACAAACACAAGTAAAAATGTAAATTTTGCCATGTTATCATCTTCTAGTAGTCATGGCAGAATTTCATAAATTTGCAATTTTCACACTCATCAAGCTCACCTCAATAGCACGGACAACATTGATGTGCCCCTTTATTCTAGCAACATCCAGAGCTGTGTGACAATCATCATTCCTCACTAGAGCATTTGCTAGAATATGAAAGGATAAAACCCATCATATTCAAGACTCAAATAGGAACATTGAACACAAAACTTATGCCTCTCACAGCTCATGATTGAAGGCTTATAGCAGCAAAGGAATCTGAAACTTGTTAGAACTCAAAAGAAATACCTCCATTAGAAAGAAGTAATAGAACAGTCTGCTCCAGGCCTCTTTTCGCTGCATGATGTAAAGGAGTACCCGCATGACGTCCTGCAGATTATGGAAGTGCATTTTCATAATTTGCAAGTGAGAAAGCACCAAGCTTTTCAGGTCATTATATAAATAACTAATAAACCAAAAATGTGAAGTAAATCAAGCAAGGAATGAATTTTATATAGCCATAAAACTAACCAGGACGATAAGCATTGGCATTGGCTCCCATTTCAATCAAAGTTTTGGCAACATTAAACAGCCCAGAATCCATGCAAGCCACAGTGAGAGGGGTTTTCCCTTCTTTGTCAATCCACTACACCAAGAAAGGAACTTTAGACTACAATTTTCTCCAAACAAACAAATTTACAAACACAATTCCCATTTGTAATAAAATAATCCATTACCCCATTTGCAATCAAAAGTCAATTTCTAATCCTAATTAAGATTGGCTTATATTTCTAACAAACTGAAGTAAAAGATGAAGGGATAAGCTAAAATTTGAGAAGCAAAAAAGAAACAGAGGAAAGGAGTGGTCTTTATATACCTCAAGATTAACACCTTCTCTGCAAAGCGCTCTAATGGCGTCCAAATTCCCAGTATTTACCAGTTGATACAGCAACTCTTCTTTGGATTGGTTTTGGGTCATTGAATCCAGACTTTGGCCCATAATTGCAAGGCTCAACTCTTCTCTTTCTCTTCTTCTTCTTCTTCTTCTTCTTCTTCAATAATTCAATGCATATAGAATATTTGTTTATATGAAATTTTTATGAATGAGAAGAGAAAGGGAGAGAGAGAGAGAGCAATACGTTGGAAGAAGAAGAAACTTCGCGATAAAGAGCAGAAAATTGACTTTTCAAGGCTGAACCTCTAGATTCAAATAGGCTAAAAACATCAGCAGATGCTTGTAATTTTACCTTTTTTTGCTATTTTATCCTTATAGTTGATTTTTTGTCGCATTAAATTTTTAATTTTTATTTTTTGATATATCATGTCTTTTTTTTATTGGATTTCACGAAACTAAAGTTCAGCACGTTAAAAACATAACTAACTTAAAAAAAATAAATTAGGCTAAAAATATTTCTAGAACTTGTACCTTCACTTTTTTTTTTTTGAGTTCTTATAATTCATTTTTTTTTATTGATTAATCTTCGATTATTATTTTTCCATACCTTATCACCATAGAAAGTATCAACAAAGGAAAAAAAAGTCAGTACGAATGTCGAAGAAAATAAAAATTAATGAAATCTTATTAATAGCCAAATCAAATTTATCAACTCTGATAAAAAAAATAACACCGCGATAATTAAAGAGTTTATGAGTGAAAGATAAGGTCTAAAAAATATTTAGATTATGAAAGAAGTAATTGAAATAATTTTATTAGGATTTAAAGAGATTGAAAATAGTGGTTTAATCAATTTGATGTAGTTTCGAAGAAATATCTAGAAATTCTATTATTATTGTTTTTTTCTATTTTCATACATCAAATTTCTCAAAAACTTAGTTACAATTCATTAACAAGAGGTTTGAGTTTAAATTCTCAAAAACGTAAATATTAAAGATATCGATTTGATTAACGGAGGTGCAATAACGGTCACTTGATTATTTTATTTTATTTTGCTAAACTTTGCTTTAAATAGTATTGGAAAAGATTGAAGAAGATGGTTGGGTTTGGGTCTGGTTATATGATGTATCGTTTAAATTTTTATTTTTTTATTTTCTTTGTTAGCTGAAAAATAATTTGCAAAATAAGATTTGATGTATCAAAAAATAAAAATTAAAGGGTTTAATTAATAAAAAAATAAATTATAAGGATTCAATAGTAAAAAATATATAAATACAAAAGTCTGTGGATATTTTTAGCATTATTTTTTATTTTTTATTTTTTATTTTGCAGTCAGTAATCTAAATTTCCTTCACGTGCTTTTAATACGCATAAATTTTATTTTTATCAAATTTCATAAAAAAATAATCTGATATATCGAAAAGTAAAAATTGGAGTTAATCCATAAAAAAAGTAAATTTTAGATATTTAATAGTTAAAAATATGAAAATACAGGGATTTGAGTATTTTTTTTTTTACCTTTCAAACAAACAATATGTATATGGTCTTGTCAAAAAGGAAAAAAAATATGGATTAGGAAATTTTGATTGTCAATTTTTTATTTTATTTTAGTGATTAATTTAATAATTTTAAGAAATGACATCGAAAGAAAATTGTAATAAAGTGCATGCATTTTTCTGTGATAAAAAGTGTAGAAATTATTTGATTACAATAAAAAGGGTTTTAAGTTGAGATTTTTTTTTTTTTTAATTTCAATTTCCTGTTTTGGTTGTCAAGAGTGTTGAAGAGGTTCAGATGCATATATAAAAATTAGTTTTCAATCTTGAAAGTTGATGCATAAATATTAGAAATTTAAATTGATTTTATTTATTTTTATCTTTTATTCAATATTTTTATTCATATTTAAATGGATATTTTAGATTCTCAATTCAAAATTTAAAACTCATTAAATTAAATTAAAAATTTCTCAATTCAAAATTTAAAACTCATTAAATTAAATTAAAAATATTATAGTAAATTAAATTTTTAAGTGATTGGATGTTTAGTATTTATAAATGTAAATTTTAAGTAAAAATATTATAATAATTTTTTTTAAGAGTTGTGAAAAATTAATTTTTATAAAAAAATAATTTTAAAAAATAGTAAATTTTGAAATAATTAATTCTAAATACTCATTAATTAAAGTAATATTTATTTTAGTCATAGCTTATGATTGATATGATTTGTATGTTTATTATTGGAAATATTAATATTCTCGAATAAAGTTATTACTTCGGAAGTTTTAATCTTCTCTAAAAAAAAATTGTGATTATAATAATAGCAATAAAAAAAATTCACAGTAATTATTATTAGCTTTTATGTGAGCTACTATCTTAATTAAGTTGTCCTATTTAAAAATAATTTTTAATATTAAAAATATTAAAAGATAGAAAAACAACTCTAACACATAAAAATAGCAGAAAAACTTGTGAAATTCTTAGTGAAACTAATCTATCCAATAATATCATAAATTAATTAATGGTAATTCAATGCATCAGCTTATTAATTATAAGGGCTAATTATTATTTTATTTATAAAATAATATAATATATTAAGCCTTCCTAATTTTTTAAAAATATATTAATTTTTCTTGACTAATATTATAATCTATTATTATACATTCCGTTCAATTTTATCGTTAGTCAATTCTAAAATGATTAACAAAAATAGTAAAAAGATATAATTATTTTTGTCATTTATTTTTAATTAATTATATTATATTTTTGCTTTGAAAATATTTTTTAGAGTTAAAAAATACATTTTCATATTTTTTGATAAATTTAAAAATAAAAATATTGATTTTACTTTTTAAAAAATAACAAATAAAAATATAAAATATTTTTTATTTGAATATTTTTACTTTTTATTTTCAAATTTGTAAAAAATATGAAAATAAATTTTATTTGTATTAAAAAATTTAAGAAGAATTTATTTAATTTCTTAAATTATTTAATACAAATAAAAAATAAAAAATAAAAAATATTTTTTATAAAATATTTTTATTTATTTTTTATTTTCAAATTTGTCAAAAAATATGAAAATAAATTTTTTAAGGCTTAAAAAATATTTTTTAAAGCAAAAATAAAATACAATTAATTAAAAATAAAGAGCAATAACATTTATTTTATTTTTTGCCATTATTAACCATTTTAAGGTTGAGTAATAATAAAATTAAAAGAAAAGATAATAGTATAAATATTTATCAGGAAAAATTAATGAATTTTTAAAAGGTTAAAGGGATTTAGTGTATTAGATCATTATTCAGGAAAAATAATAATTAGTTCTAATTATATTAGAGACTCATGATTTAAATAATTAAGTATTATATTAATCTCATAAATAGGTATTACGAAATAATATCTAATGATTATGGATAGTTAATAATTTTACATGATAGATTAGATTCACTTAAGATTTATTTAAAAAAGTAAATATAATTACAACCTCCATTATGATCATATATAACCTGTATTTTAAAATAAATTCATAAAGTAATTTATGAGCAACCATATATGAGGTTTCTATATGTATTAGTTACGGTATATAATTCAATTGAAGGAGTCTTTCAAAAAAAGTGGAAACTAATAAGAACAGAGAATAGAGAATTGTGGTTAGTTTTCAATTTTTCTGTATATATATTAGTTTTCATGACCTGGTAAATGCATATCCGGCTTGGCCATAGACCAAGTTTAAGCAGAGTTTTATTCTGTATTTTTGTCAGTTCTCTGAAGATTTTGACAGAGAAGAAAAATATGATCTATTTCAACTAACAGAATTTTTTTTTGTATTCCAACAAAATGTTCACTCACCTAAGGCAATAACATCCAACATAAATTTTAGGTTTCAGATATAACATGAAATCATAAACAGGAAATGACATGGATATCGTCTTGGCTTTCTTTCCTGCATCATTAATCAGACTAAGCCACCACTTAGCAACTCCACTAACTCCCCTTTCTTCATCTTTGAAAACCCTTTTACGCCACGAGACTTTGCAAGTGCCCTCAGCTCTGGCAGCTTCAATGAACTCAAATCCTCCTCATGTTCAATCTGCTGTTGTTTCTCAGTATCCTCATTAATATTATCAATACCTGAAGATTCCCCTTCAGATAATTCATCAAACACATCGCCATCAGGCAAAGAGGAGTTCAGTTCTTGCTCTAATTGCAACTCCGACTCCTCTGGTTCCAATTCAGCCTGTTGGGCAGTGTCAGGAAGCACCTCAAATCGCTTATTTTTCTCGCCAGTCAAATCCAAATTAGATGTAGAATGAACAAGTTCCTCATTTGAATAACTGGACTGAGATTTCACTGGAGGAACTGGAGACTTGCGTCTGAAGTTGGAAGGTGGTCTGGTGAAAGAAAAGGAATTAGGTTCTATGACTACGCTCCTTTCTTTATTATTGGGATTGAGGAAACTTGTGCTGCTTTTATTCTCACTGTGCATTCCACTCTGTTCTGGCTTGTCTACAGAAAAGTATTCACTGCTGACCTTTTTCTTACCTTGCTCAATTGAGTGTTTCCTCAGCAGCTTAAGGAGGGAGTCCACAGTTTCGCTCTCTTTACCTTTTCCTTTAAAGGCTTCAACCTTCTTCTCTTCTTTGACTGCAGCTCTTTCACGCAGCTGAGCCTGAACTTTCCTGAATAGCTCAACAATCTCCTTCTCTCTTGGCACTGGGGATGCAGTGGCTTGGAATTTTGAGGTATTTGAGAGGGAGAGTAGTGGCCCATTCTTTGAAGTTAACAAGTCAGATTCCTCAAGGTTTTCAAAGCTATCTCTCTCTTCATTTTGTATGCTCCTGTTCCGGGAGAAACCCTGTCTGCTTTGCTTTGAGAGGTCCAGGTTTCTCCTAGGACCCCCAGAACTTGCTCTACACGCAAAAGATGCTGCCCCAGAAGCACATTTTATTGATCCAATCTTGATCTGGGAATAACTTCTGCAATTACCAAAAGAAGAAGAAGAAGATAAAACAGCTACTTTCCCAAAAATTCCTGCACGAAGCTGACACCTGCCCTCCAAAGGTCCATAACCTACAAGAGGCATATATTCACACATTAAAACAGGAAGATTATCTACAAGACTACAACTTCTTAGTTTTGCTTTTCTTTTTAAGTTGAAGAGAACGAAACGAAAAATTGGTTCAAGATGCTTTGACACTGTCCAACAACTTATATAGCATACAAGTATAAATAGACACTCTCAGTCTTATCAGTGCTGCACTATTCTTTGGTTCCAAGCATAGAAATCAATTTGCTACTTTTCCGGATATATTCATGTATAATTTACTCCATCTACTCGATATATTTGACTCCACCTACTCCATCTTTGCAGATATATTCATATATTCAATAATAAATTAAATACAAGGAACAATACCAAAAGTTCTTATGCCATTGAACAGTCACAGAACCACCACCTCTGCATCTTACACAAAACAACAAGTAACAATTATACACTGCCATCCATCATCATGCCCAATATCATTCTACTTTGAAGCAAAACAAGAGTCTGGGCTAAAACAGAACGTCAAAATATGCAATCTCATCCAGCTCCTTGCAAATGAAGTAACAAATTGTACATGGAGTCTCTGCTACTATGATGTACCTTGAGGTATACCTCTCCACTAGCAAACTACTAGGATATAGGACCTCATCAAAAGATTAAAAAGCATGAACAAAACTAGTTCTAACCCCATTACCACTAATGCAGTTTTCATCATTACCTCTAACATAGGTGGCAACATAATCTTTAAGATGCATATCTCTTGTCAAACATAGGCTAAAGTAGAGATCTTTGCTCTAAGGAGCAGCCATAAAAAGGAATATCAAGGAAATGACGCCAATTCATCACAATGATATACTCACTAAATACTCACAGAGCATGAAAATTACAAACAAAGAAAAGAAACAACACAATCAAGACAACAGCCAGAAAGCGATTGCTCGATTTTGAAATAAAAATAGCAAGGTAAAAACATAAGCTAACAAGCAACAGAGCAGCCTCTCTTCCGTGCAAGACCTAAAATCATTTCAATAAATAGATGCTGGGCAAGAATCTCAGTTCATACTAGCAAACAAATGGGGTCGCAAAAATGATAAATCCAAACAAAGTTCCAGCAAATGCATCATTCCAAAGTCCAAACAAATGAAACCTGAGAGAGCTTCCACAGCAACAAACAATATATATACATCCCTAGACTCCAAATAAACAACTAATCCTTACAACCCGATTGGTAATAAACCCGAATGTTGCGTTTGGCAACTAAGGAAGTGCAGGAAACAAAAAAAGAAGAGTTGGGAAATAAATTCTTTGGACACCCTTTTGGGGAAATAACCTAAATTGAATCGCAAGTTTTTTTCTTCCAATATTTTTTTTCCTTTGGTTTCCCGCGAGACAAACAGAGACTAGAAGAACTTTGAGGAACAAAACCTAAAAGGGTTTGACAATAAAGATAAAATAAAAGTATACCCGGAATGTACTTAGCAATAAGATGGACTGCATGCGACATTGCACTCGAGCTTGAGCTTGGGATTAATGTCGATTCTGCATTTTATAGACCTCTTTGTTTTGTCAGTAATTGTTCTGCACTATATTTTTTTCTTATACCAATTATATAGCCATTGATAAGGGAGTTTTTGGGTATTTCTCCATCCTTTTAGGGCCTTAAGATATTCACAAAAAGAAAATACATTATGTGTATTACAAATATATGGATTAATATGGTTGTCTCGTTATCTAACTCAATTACACCATTAATATTATATTTATATTTAATTTTATTCCACTATTAATAATTTATAATTTACATTATATTTTTATCCTATAAATAAAATTTTTTATAGCTTTATAAGACACACCAAAATATAATAGAATATTTTTCTTTATATTTTTATTTTATTTTATTTATTTTCATAACACTATGTAATTAGTTTTTGAAATTAAATTTTGCTATTAAAATAAAAAATAAATCTATTTGCTAACTAACTTAATTTTTATATTAAAAAAATTAATTTTTAATTTATACATAATTAGTATTGGATTGATGGCTTTTGTTGTAAGATAAGTTTAAATCATTATTATCAAAATTTTAATTTACACATAATTCATTGATTTGCATTGTGTGAATCAACATATTGAATAGTCTTATTCATTATCAAATGGTAAACTTCTCTGTTTTTTTTTTCTTTTTTAATAAACTAAAATGTTTTGAAATATGTTATTAACCTTTTAATGTATTCATTCTAACTTTAAAGTCATCTTATTTTTTCTTTATTCAAAGTCTTACTAAAAATATAATTTGAAAATTTCTTGTTTTATTTGTTATACTGAATATATAAATTAATCTAATGATATAAGAATATTTGAAGTAAAAAAAAATTATTAATATCTTTTCACTAGTCAAAAAATAAATAAAAAAAATTATATTGACTAAAATATTTTATCACTTATTAATTTGATATATGAAATAAGTTTATAGTTGTGAAAATTCTTTTTTGTTGACAACTCCAACAATTTCTTTTATCAATTTTGTTACATTTTCTCTCTTTTTTTTTTTCTATTTTAGATTTTATTATGGGGATTTTATATATTACTCGTCCCTTTTTATGAGTTTTACTTTCGAGGTGTTCTCTACCCCAACAGTGGCGGCTCCTACTCAAATTAAGTTTCTTAGTTCGGGAGAAACAACAGCAATGTTAATAATAGTTTGGATTTCTAGATTCTATTTTCCAACGAGTAAGAATTTGTTTAATTGTTGTCCTATTTCAAGGTTATTGATTTTGAATGGGTTCCTTCGTCCCATAAGCTAGCAGGAGTTTTTTTAACTCGGCTGATCCTTAATGCTAGTCTATAGTGTTTTATTGGAATTTCTGTGTCTAGGTTGCTTGCCTCTCCTTTAAATGTTGTGCTACATATATATTTTTTATATAATTAAATAGATGGAAAGTGTTTCCTGTGACCATTATTTGCAATCACTGAATCAACATTTTAAAGGAGAATGACCCAACAAAGCTGCAATTCAATAGAATGGCACAATAACTGCTTGTGGGAGACGCTGTTTAGGTTTACTTAAGAATTTATCGTTGTTTAGGAAGTCGCGTTTAAATGCCAATTGCTCAACAGAAACAAAAATAAATAAACAACGAAAGACAGGAAAAAGAAGAAGAGAAGAAGAAGAAAGTTAATAGACCATTGACATGAACGCATCCATCAAATGGGTCTCTGGTTTCTACAACTGAATAATGACATGGCTATGAAAATCTCGAAAATTTATTTGAAAGATATGCCCATTGTTAAAACTATAAAATCTCATATAAGCAGTTCATACATGGCAATGAAGGTAGTTAAAGAGTCCCAACACAAGCATCCAGAAAGAGGCAGCAAAAATAATTCCAATTTCTTCTCCTCCTGGTCTACATTTTCAGATTACAATCCCATTCCATCGCAATGTTAAATAAAGTTGAAACTCAGAATTGAACTACGCGCCTTCAGGGCTTTTCAGCTGTTTACAGTTGCTGCACCTGGCCAAAGATAATCGTAACCATGCAGCCCTCCCATAATGGATAAACCTAAAAGCTTAGTACTTTTGCATTAATAACCAAAAAAACAATTATTGGTGAAAAATAGACAAAATAATACCTCTATGAACCAATTTAGTTCAAGCTTTTGATGTGCACAGTCTATGTTTTGTGATTTTTCACCATCTTATCAACATCCAGTTCAACTTCCAACACTGGAGAATCCTTGCGCATGCTGAAATGACTGGTTCCACAGACATAAAAATTTCAGATGCAGTTCGAATATCACCTATTTAGGCTATTTTATAGCAAAAAAGATTTCAGACAACTAAAGTCAAGCAGCTTACCTGTTCTGAACAGGACCGTGATCCACAGCTGTTCTTAGACAATATATAACTCGGCCAACTATGTCTGACATGGGAACTGGACCAAATACTCTACTGTCATTGGCTTCCTGTGACACCAATACCCCAACCCCCATCCATATCCAAAAAATAGGAGATGAATAAATTTTGCTAGCCTTTGAATAGTTAAAGTACACTTCTGTCCTATGCCTAAATTTACTAGTGATCTTAATTACTCCAGAAAAAACAACAAAGAGGGAGAGAAGAAAAAGAGGTTGACAAAGTTGATAGAAGAGGTAATCATAACTGCCCACATTCTAAACCAGCACAATCAAGATCATTAGATGTTATCATGCCTACCATCCTACATGGGGCACAGTGAGAATAGGTAGTCATTAATCAGTAGTAGATTTGTACGTCTAGAATCTAGAAACATATATGAAGCCACACATTTTGGAAGCTTAGAAAGGAGAAAAGTAATACTTGTGCATCAACCTCTTATGTGCATGCAAAAATGACATCTGCTACAGTTGATGAACTTCATTTATAAATCCTAATTTAACACATTCTTATTTTGTCTAGAGAAAGGAAAGCAAGGGAGGTTCTTCTAAAAAACAGTGTCTAATTTTTTTTCAACTGGAGAACTTACCCACAAGGAGAAACATAAGGCTTTCAATAGAATGGCATGATGGACAAACCATGAGTGAAAAGCATGGAAGACATAACCAAGACACTAAGGTATGCCAAAAATTACTACAACTTTGCAGCACATCAAGAGTAAAAAAAAAAAAATAATTAAAGCCTAAAGCAAGGTGTATAAATGATTAGAAATCATCCATTTAATGTTGGTTTGATCTTTTCAATTTAGATATTTTGTGACTTGTTTTTCTTCAAAGATCAGCTGAAGAGACCAAAATGCCAAATAATAGTATAAGAAAGAATCTAAACTGGAAGGCACATATGAGAAGAACTGATAGCTATTTTCTTTAACTAGTGAGAATAATAGAATCTGAAAAGCACAATTGCGTCATTGAAAGCTCAAATGCATTATCCTTCATAAAAACAATGAGCATTTTCTTGAATGCTCAATTTTTTTCTTTAACAAATTTCAAGTTATATCACCAAGCAAAACCATAGGTCTGGTTCTGGTATAAATGCTCATTCTACAGTGAGATCAACATCAAGTTTAGTAAGGTTGGGAGGCTAATATGGTGAGCATAATAAAACTTTATTAAGAAAATATGACTTTAAAAATAATCTCCATAAATAATTTATGTAGTGCAAAAAAAAAGTCAAATTTTGCTACTATGATATTAGTGAACTTCCGTTTGAAAAAAAATGCAAGGAAATGAAACAGATATAAGATAGATGTCCCTACATGTACTGATTGAATGATCTCATATTTGCAAAATGGTACATACCTTGGGCTTCAACTTTTCATTATCAGCCAAAATCCAACACTGATCCTTATCAAGAACAAAAGGTTCATCCTTTTTATCAGTAGACACCATTTCATACCCTTCAGTTGCAGCCAATCTCCTGACTATATAGTTATCTAAATTTTCAGGGTCCTTCACAACAACAACGTCTCCAATAAAAACACGCCTGTCAAGGAATAATGAATTGTTAGGTATCACGAAAATTTATGCAAAAGGAAATAGAAAGGGATACAGGTTTACAGTAAATGAGAACACCACAGCAGTGGACCTGAATGAGGTAAAACCTGTTTTTATTTAATGAGAAAAAAGTAGCTTTACCCTGATTTGAGATAGATAAAAACACTGTAGCAATAGATCTGAGCGAGAAAGAATAATTACCTGTTGTTTGACTGTCCCAAAGTATACAATTTTTTTAATATTATATTTGATAATAGATTATAACATGAACTCAAGGTAAACAAAAAATTACCCCGAACAATTAGGATACGACAACGAATACCCATTGGCACATCAATCACCCATTGCTAATAAAAACCTATATTGGTTACATATGTTCGGTATGGCCTCTAACACAAATAACTTAAATTTTGGATTGGATGCTTCAACATGGTGCAATGACAGGTTGCACCATCATAATGTGGAGATCACACCAGAGCCCACAATGCAAGAACTCTTGAGCACTAGAACACCCTTTCTATATGTAAATATGTATTACGCCTGCTTTTCCCTCGTTACATTGTTGTTCCATATGCCAGGCCGATTTATTATCATTGTCAATGTGTTCTGTTTTTGTGGTTGGTTAAATGTAAATTTTATTATGGTTCTGCATGACATTGGACCTTCCTTTAGGACAGATGCTCAAATGCCAATGAAGTTAAAGAAGGAATCATCAGAAATCAACATGATATTAGAATATTGCATTTTAATAGACATGCTAAATTTGACACTTCAATATTAATTTCGTTGACGAGCAGTGCAAATGGACTTGGACTTGATGCCATATCGTATAAGAAGTATGTCTCTCTCCTGGGTAGTAGACAGGGAAAAGGTCACTCCATTTCCTAAATATGTAAAACCCAGAGTGCACTTCCCGCAAAAAGCAATTATCCTCTAGTCCTTCTGGAAACCCTAAATCGAATGCTAGAGATTGTCTTGCAAAACAAAATAGTGTAGAGAAATATGACAACAAAGCCCTCAATGCTAAAGTCTGTCTTGCTAAATAATGTGGTCGAAGATTATGTCTATAAAAACTGTCAACCTCAGGTTTTAACCTTTTTTCATGACAAAGCAACAAAGGCTACATAATCTTCTTTTTAAAAATTGAACACAACATGGCAATGAAAAGAATTAAAAGAAGAAGTAGCAGAAATAAAAAACAGGAAGATAGGTAATTGCTTTCAGTCCTCCATAAAGCTCAAAATCTTGAATTCTCATCATCAACTCAAGCCCCATTTGATTAGGATACTAATGGTTAGAGAGTCAAGAAAACATTGCTGGCATGCAATTGCCCTTCCATCAAATTGAGCACTTTCCAATAACATACAAATAGTTTAGCCCAATGCTCAAGAAAACAAGCCTGCGGCTCTCCAATTCCAGGTTTTTTATGGAAATAATCCTTTGCAACTTTTGTTGGGGACAAGGATCTAAACAGGCATTTGGAGATTATGAAAACTGAAAAATGCTGTCAAAACCAGGCAATCCCAATCCCAATTGGGCACACAATGCAAGTGTGCTCCATGTGTGAAAATTCAAAGGCTGATATAATTAGAAAATTTCAAAGGCCGATATAATTACAATCATATAGAATAGAAGTCTCTTTCATCCCATGAAACTATAGCTCATGTATCTAAGGAACAAGTTGCGATCGGGCTTTGATGAACCCAACAGGATGCAATTCATCAAATCCCCCAGAAAATCCAAAGTTTCCAGATAACCATAATCCCTTGCCCATCTATTTCCAATTCCATTATCCATAAACTGAAAGTAGTTCCAATTTTTCTCATTTGTGTTGTTATGCATTTTCCCATTCATTAAAGAAACGGAGGATTTTTATTTTTCAGATGATGAAACAAAGCAATTACCCACTGAGGTCAACATTTAGAGAGGGTTATCAGAGATTGTTTGCCATACAACAGATCCATAAATACACAATGTGGAAAAGTTGTGGATTCTAGTACTGAGAGAGTAGAAGCAGAAAGACAATAAATGGTGGAATTCAGAGGTAAAAATGATTTAATATCCAAATAATAGAACGTTAAGCCCAAATAAAGCTAAATAGATAACATTCCGAGAAGGATGAATGTAACACTAATTTGATATTAAAGTTTAGTTTAGTTGAATTGAGTTTGAGTAAGAGTAATTATTATCGTCCAAACAATTTTCTGTGCTTAGCACAATTGACTGGACAATAAAAACCAACTGGGATCTCAGTTGAGAATTCAATCACCAAATGTATGTTGATTAGAATTTAGGAGGATCTAAAATTTAACAACCATTTAGAGGGAGAAGGTTCAAGTTTGTCAATTGACACACATAAAGCCGAATATGCTGAAAAAACCAACAGTCATAATTGTCACAACAACTGAAAATGCTAATACTTCTAAACTTGAATGTAACTCTTTCTTTCTTGTGCATTAGTGTTCATATTGCACTGAATAACAACTGGATTTTGATATGAAAGAGAACAAGGCACGTAGATTTCTTATTCAAAGCTCTAAATCTAGGTTAATGTTGAAGGGATTTATAAGCTACTCATCAATAATTTCCAGGTCATCAGTTAATATTACTCACTTAAGCAGAAGTTTACCTTTCCATGGACATATCTTCCTACCCTGATCACTGTCTTATTCATGTGGAACCAATACTCACACTTGTTTTGTTAACATTCATGCTTAGATGTTAAGAAAAGCACCAAGGAGTGGATTGGTTTATACTGGGCACTACCTTGAATCCTTGACCTAAAATCTTAAATTGATAGACCATGGGTCATAATTATATTGGGTATGACAACTCCCATCTAGCAATCACACCAAACAGATGTCTATTGAATTACTAAACCTTCAGAATTTTGCATAAATTACTCTCAAGACCTGAACCACAGATTCAAAACTAAAAATCTCCAAAAAATTAAAAAGCAAAGTGGCCCAAACAAAATTCTCCATTAGTCCAAAGATCTAAAAGTGTGGAATCCCACTCTTTAAATTTAATCAAAGAGATTTTACAATCAAAAGTTGTCATTTATCGCACATGGCCAAAAAAATGATAATCCAAATGCCTCCTTATGCATTGCATGCTTCACCAAGCGCTAGACTTCATCTCCACATTTCCACCTATACACAATTTTTTTTTTTTTTTCAAAGAAAGGGCTGCATACACCAAATGCCACAACAATCTCACCCATTCACAATAATTGGAAAAGAGATTTATCAATCCACAGAAACTCTTATAGAGAAGGAATACACCCATAAAGTTTTGGCAGCCGAAAACTTCACTATTCAACCAAACAATTCATAATTCTGCAAAACTTGAGTATGCTAGGATAAATCAAAGACTTTCTTAGATAAGATTTATTTAAACAAAATGTCTAGCACCAAAAGGCACCATTCTTTTTAGATAATGCCTCGCAGTGTGAACTCCCACCAACCAATGATGACATTCCAATGCAAAACCTTACTTTAATAATATCCAAGGACATAGCATCCCAAGGTAGGGTATCATGCAACTCAAAGCCACAATTCTAACAAGGTAAATTTCCATTGGGAGAGAAAGTAGTCTAATATTATGTCTAAACTTCCGGTGTCTAGCACCCTGCCAATCCTGCATAATATAAGGTGCAGTACAATTGCAAATCTCATAAATTTTTAAGATCAGCAGTCAACAAAAGCATCAAATCTTTCCTAACCCAGCAAGACACCTACGGTAGCTCAATCCTTGAAGGCTTCTGAGCCAAAATTAGACTATACAAACCAACCAACAAGCAAGATATCTCATTCCTACTATCATCCACAACATTAAATAAATAATATACTTCATTGCAATTGAGAAACCTGAGTATGCCTTATCAGCTTAAAACAATACTGGAAGGATTTCTTTCCAAAACGGGAGCAAGGTGTCCCATAACTTACCTTGGATCTGCGGCTGGTAATTTCCGAACAAGAAGAGTTCCCCCTTGCTCTCCAATCGTTGGGGCCATTTCTTGTCCTTTATTCCAGTGTAAATATGTCAACCTCCCCTGAAATAGATTTTTCCAAATTGCATCACCAACTTCGCTGTCACTGATTTGACCTCTCTTATAGTTCTGCATCACATTCAAGGTCTTGCCAATCAATTTAGAAATAGCTCTTGTATTGAATTTAGCCATTATTTGAGGCATGGAAAAAAAAAAGCATATTGTGCCAGCACATAAATCATCTCATAAGTTTGAAAAATTGAACAACGAAATACACTCTCACAAAAGACCAGTGAACATTAGGCACTAGGCATATGTTGACAACTCTGAGGAACCTCATTAAGAATCAATGCCCATTCTAAACAGAATTTGAAATCTTAAAAATTCATTTGATAACAACAGCCTACTTAGAGTTTTAACTATTAAAATTTTAAATACCGGTGACAACTTCTTTCTTTTTGTAAATTACACCAAACAACCTCTATACTCTACAGCATCCTTAAAGTAGTTTGAAAAATTACATAAACAAAACCCTAGAATGAGATCTACAGTTCACAAAAATCTATCTACATGTTATTGTGGCAAACTGGTAAGGCTAAAACAACACAGCATGCAGTAACAATTAGGTTTTGTTGAGCTAAACAATGAATGGTTTGATTATGCAATACATATGATTTGCATAAATTACTCACACTAAAGAGTTGCACTCTCTAATTTAAGGAAACCACAAATGGTGCAAATTGTATCATACCCTAAAATTGTATCAGCTCTAAAGTTGCTTGTTTATTGCTGTGTTTCCTAAACTATTTTAATCATAAGGTAAGGAATAAAACTCCAACCTCTCACAAGGACGAAATATAATCCATGTCATTAAGCTTTAACAACTAAAACATCACATTTTCTATAGCATAGTTTCAAACTACAACCTAATAAGTAAAACAGTCGGTGCTGGAACCAACTGTGTGCAATTAAGTTGAGTTGTTCAGCCCAAAACAAAATGAATCAACGCATTCTTCCCTAGATTAGTGAGAGTTGCAAGCTCACACAAATTTAATACAATGAGAAACACCAAATGCATCCACCACCCCATTATCACACCCAGTAACAAACCATTGTTTTGTTCCCAAAAGTACTTCTTTTTTAAAATAAAGTATAAATGGTATTGAAAAATCCCACTAAAAGTAGCTAAATACAATCAGAGAGATTTAACCCTATCATCAAAATCAACAGAACCAAATAACACCCGTAAATTCATTTACACTTGCATAAACCCAAACCTACATATAATCAGCACCCTGAAAGGAAATAAGAACCCGAAATGCAAATTCTAGACACAAAATCACCGAAAAAGCAATATAAAACAAACCCACATCATGAATCCTACATAGAAACAAAAAAAAAAAAAATACTTAATTATAAAGTAAATGAAAAGATTTGTATTGATAATTTTGAAAATGAATTGATGAAAGGGAGATAGAGATAGAGAGCAAAAGAAAAAGAGATAAAGACCTTCCAACTGAGAGAGACGGAGTACTCGAATTTGTGAGCTATATATCGGAACCAAGTCGATAGAGAAACCATTTGCACTTGCTGTGTCAATGCCTATAGTTTGTAGTTTGCCACGCACACCACCAGCATTCCCCTTTTGCTTGGTTAAACCCCTCTAGGGAGGAAAACAGTACGACTTTTAACCCTCCCGTTCCGTGGAATTTCAAACTCCGTTAATAAACTTATCGTTGATGTCATGATGGACCACGGTCGGGTCAGGGTCGAAATTTTTGGATAGGGTGAACTGATAAGGATTGTTTAATATATATGTGAATTGGACTCGCATAATTAAAGAATTTGATTGATTTAAAATTTAGAGATATTTAATAATAATTTTTAAAAATTAAGTATTTAATAATGTTTTAATCATTATTATTAAAATTATATCGAATAAGTCGGTCGAATAAAAAAAATTAAGAATTAAATTAAGAATTAATTCGGTCAATTTCATTTATCCGTCCTCGAAAAACATATTAAAAAATCGATGAATCAGCCTATTAATTGGTCGAATCAAACTAATTTTTTTTAATTCAAATGGATCATTTTTTTTTTTTTTAATCTAAATAACGTTGTTTTGAGCTAAAATAAATTAAGAGAATTTCAATAGTTTCATTTCAATTTTATCCGATGTCAAAATTATATTTTTATTACATGTTATCTTATTGCGTAAGTAAATATCCGAGCAAATAAATTAACATAATTTTTTATATATAATTTTTTATTTAATGTGATTAAATTGACACTATAATAAATATAATTTTATATAAATTATTAATTTAACTATAATTATATTATATTTATTTTCATCATATATATAATAAATATCAAATTAAATATACATTATGTATACCATTTTTTTTTTAACTGATTCGATCCCTGTCAAATTTCTAACCCTTTGACTTTTGCTTCACCGTTTTTTTAATCAGTTCAATTCTTAAAACATTAATTTTAATAATTATGAAAAAGTATAAAGTTTATAAAAATAAATAAATAATTAAAAATTATTGAATTTTATAAATTATAGATTTTTATATATTTTGATTAACTTTTTATATAATAATATAAGTAAAAAATTTAAATTTTTTTTATTTCTCTTCAAAATTTAAACCGACTCTTTTATTTTTAGGGAATAAAAGTATCAACTAACAAAAAATAAAAAAGATACCTCGAAACGGTAATTAGATAATTTTTAGATATATATGATTTTTTTTTAGTATATTATTGAGATTTTTTTTTTTCAGTATATCATTGAGATTTTTTTTTTTTTTATATTGTTCATGTCTTCTTTTTTTTAATCGATTGAAGCAATAAAAATAGATTTGACTTTTATTGTCTATTTGTGTTTGTTAGAAATGTAATTTATTTTTATACATTATAAACTATAAAAACTCAAAATTAACATGAATTTAATGATAAGTTTTAATTTTTTTTTATTTTTTAATACGGTAAACTCTTCTTTTCAATATGAGTTAGCATTCACAAAAATTAAAAATTATTTTTATTGGATTAAAAATTGACATAATTGAATATAGGTCAGAGCATAAATTATTTTACAGCTAAAAATAAATGCCAACCTTTAACTACTAGCAAGATTTATTTGATATTCATATAAGTTTGTCTTTTATTAAGTTTTGTTTTATTTCTAGCTTTATTAATTAATAAAAAGAATAATGTGTTATAAAAAATAAATAAAATAAAAATAAAAATAAGAATAAGAAAAAGAATATAAAAAATAAAATTTTTTATTATTTTCTTAATATATATTACAAAGTAATATAGGGTTCATTTTTACTATAAATTATAATATATAAATTTATCATAAATTACAACAAAAATGGAGTAATAAAATTTAATTTAAATATAAAAATTTATGAATTGTGAGATAGATGAATGGACATCCACATTTATTTATATATTTATAACATTCCTCCTTTGATGTCTATTTTTATAAACAATATGTCTCATTAAAATCTTATTAGTAAAAATTTAGTGGGAAAAAAAACTAGTGAAGGAAAAATAGTACAATATTCTCATATTACAATTAAAAATCTTATCAGGAAAATCTAATAAGACAAAATATTTGGTTAAGGAAAAAAAAGTACAGTATTAAACTCTTTTTATTTGCAATATTACTGAAAATCTTTAAAGGGTCACATTTCAATACTGTTAACTAATTTCTTGAATGTTGTAGTAGGTAATATCTTAATGAACAAATGTATTAGATTATCACCTAAACGAATTTATTAAACACTAATTTTACCATTTTTTTGTAATATATTAGTGCGTCTATTGCATAAGATATGATATTTCAAAACCAAAAATTTCTTTATTATTTTCTCTAACTGAAAAGAGTAATTATTCACATTAAGTGACCGAACAACTATTGAACTGTTCAATGAATGTGTTTTATATATAAAATTATAAATGAACTTTTTGTATATAAGTTAATTGATAAATAAAAATTTATTTTGCCAAATGTTCAATTTGTAATCGAGACATAATTTTATTTTTTCAAAATAATTCATCTCAAATTCCTTTTTCAAACAATATGTTACTTTTGAAAGTTATTCAGAAATTTCAATAATATTCAAATCATTAATATATACAATAATTATAGCAAATTCATATACAAATTTCTCTATAGTATTGATTTTATATTTTACTTTGAACAAATATTCACTAAAGCGATTTTATCATATGAGTCCAAATTATTTTCTCGATAACTTAAATTATATTTTTGTAGTATTTTAAAACCTTCATGAATTTTCATATAAATATCATTATCAATTAAGTAATATAGATAAGTTGTGACTACATTCATAATGTGCATATCAAGTTTTTCATGCATTGCTAAATTAATAAGATATCAAAATATTATAGCATCTACCATATGAAAATATATCTCTACAAAATCGATTTTAGGTCTTTGTGAAAAATCTTGTGTAGTAAGTATTGTTTTGTATTTTACAATTATATTTCTCTCATTTTTTTTTCGTAAAAAAATCTATTTGTATATAACAGTTTCACATCTTTTGGTGTTTGGACTACTGATTCGAAAATTTTATGATTTTCAAGAAAATCTAAATTTGCTTGTATTGTATCTTTTCATTTTGTTCAATCAACTCTATTTCAACATTATTGAATAAATCATGGTTCAAAATTATCATTTTCATTCATAAAAATATGTTACACTATATATAAAATAACAGTCAATAATCATTTCATTTGGATTTTATTTTTTTTCAAAACTAACATAATTTATTAATATCTCTTCATTTTTATTAATTTTAGGTATTTATATTTTTTCAGGAAGTGTATCTATATTAGTATATGCATTTTCAGTAAAATTATCTTTATTATTTATTATTTTTCTCTTTCGATAATTTTTATCTTTATAATCAATAGCTATTTATACTTCAAACTTGTTTGAAATTCATTAATATTGATAAGTTGTCCTTCTGGGACGACAATACAAATTAAAATATTAACAGTCATTATATGAGATTTTGTTACTCATTTTAAATAAGCAAGTGAATCCGACAATTGATTTGCTAATTTTTTTTTCAGATAAATTATTTTATGAACTTCTTGTTCGTATTGTTTCTCAACTTTTATTATCTCTTCCTAATGCTGAAAATATTATTTCATCAAATGATAATCTGCAAATCGAGCAGTAAATATATCACTATTAATAACTCAAAACATTTAATTATTGAGAAAGATTTATATCCAACTTATATTTTTAATCTCTTTTGAGGACTCATCTTAGTACGTTATGATTGAATAATTATGATATATATCACACATTAAAAAAATTATTAAATGAAAAATTTCTAACTTTTAACCAAAAGCCAATTGATTGATTTGAAAAATTTTCTAATTTTTCAATGGATTCCCACGTGGATTTTAAATATTTTTTTCATTATTTTTAAATCAAGATAACCTAATTTATCATGTCAAATAATAAAAATATTTTGATATGTAAACTTTTGGTTTACTAAAAGATTATTTTTAATTTCACTAATTTTTGTATAATACAAATAAAAAAAAAATAACATAAAAATTTTCACTATATTTTATACCCGAAATAATATTTATAATATAAAAGTATTATTGATTTTTCTCATTTATCATCTTAATATGATATTGATTACTGTGGATATCTTTATAATTTAACAAATTTCTATGAGATTTTAGATAAAATAATGTATTATGTGTAATAAGTGTTGTTCCTCTTACTAGTAATATATTAGCTCTTCTGAAACTTTTAATTATTTTTTATTTTACCAGAAACAATTGTTTCATCCATTTTCAAATAAGAAAAATATTTTATATTTTTAAAATTGTATGAGTTATTACACTATTCACAATATATATATATATATATCGAAATCAATTATCCCTTTCAATATTTTCAAAAAAATTATCTGTCACATCAATGTGAGCAATATCTATATGATCATAATTAAGGTTATCATTGTTAGAGATAAAATTTATCTTCACATTTTTTTCTCTTTTTGCGATACTTGATAAATATCAATAAAATATTTCATCATATGATAAATATGTGATCAATTTTTCTTCATACCATATAGATAATATTTACTTTAAAAAAAATTTATCCACTTTTTCTATTATTATTTCTGTATAATTTTATTTTACTTATGGTGATAATAAATATTTTTATGATATTTTTTTTATTCTTATAAAAAGAATAATTATTATATGCTTACCTTTAAATTTCATAGTATTATACTTATATATTACCACATTCACTTCAGTGAATGAGATAAAATCACTCATTTTTCATTAACAACTTGTTATTTTATTCAGTTAAGTATGACTGCATTTACTTTAGAGAATGAGATTAAATCAGAAGGCATAAAATTAATTCATAATATTGTTATAATTTTTTCATTGATATTGTTATTGCAGGAGCATATTCGATATATGAAAAATATTAACATATTATTATTTGTAAATATTATCCACACATTAAGAGTTAATTCTAATAAAAAATAATATATTTGAAATAAAAGAATAACTTTTCAATATTAAAATAAATAAATTTACTATTATTATCAATACATGATTAAATTAAAAAATTTATAATAATTATTCTAATTTTTTTTTTACTTATACTTTTATAAGATCACAAATATAAATCATTTCTTTTTATTTCAAATTATATTTTAACAAGTATAAAATATTATAATCTATACAAAAACAAATAGCAAAATTATAGTATAAATTTTTTATATTAGATGTAGATTAAAAAATAAAATGATAATGTATAAAAATAAAATTTACTTACTCAAATACCTGGATTAAAATATTATTAAACGAAAAAATTTCAAATCTCAAATACTTAATAAAAATATTATCAAAAGAAAATTCTTTAAATTTTTTGAACAATAAAGCTATTAAATATGTCATGGAGAACAAAATTAGGTAGAATAAGAATAAAAAAACTTCGATCTACCTATTAATAAAAAAAAAAAACTTTAAAACATATAAGCATAATATTATTATCAATCAAAAGTAACGAGACATGAATTATAAACATAAAAAAAATGATAATATAATAATTTTCTATAAGAATAATAAACTAATATATTTTAGTATATTTTCATAAATATAAATAATTCATTAAAATAGTGAAATAAATAAGATGTATGAAATTAATATTTTCAGAGTAGACAAACTTACTTGGATTTGATTGCTTAAAATTAAAAAATCATATTGATAACGTATTATGAAAAATAAACAAAATAAAAATAAGAACAACAATAAGAACAAGAACAATAATAAAAATATAGAAGAGAAAGTTTTTTTATTATTTTTTTGGTGTATATTACAAAGTAATATGAATTTCTATTTATAGGGTTCATTTCCATTATAAATTACAATGTATAAATTCATCATAAATTATAACATAAATGACGTAATAAAATTAAATTTAAATATAAAAACTTATAAATAATAGGGTAGATGAATGGACATATACATTTATCTATATATTTATAACATAATGAAAATTTTTATCTTTAGGTATAAATCCTATTTAATTTTGTAACCAGTTCCCAAATCTTCAATTATATATATAATAATAAGCATTAAATTATGAATTTTAAAGATTATTCTAATTAGGATGATAATATTTTGAGTTTATGATAAGTTTATGATAAGTTTCACAAAATTTGAATTCGACCCGTTTAATAATAAAATTATTCATCTTGCTTCATATTGGATGGATTAGATCGAATTGAATATATCTATTTATATCTATTTTTTATTTTTTAAAAAATATATATATATTTTTAAAATATCTATATAATATAATTTATATTTCATATAAAAAATAATTATAAATTTAAAAAATATAAATTATATATATAAAAAATATGAAAAAATAAAAAGAATCTAATATATATAATTAGGTTATATTTGAGACGATATTAGTATTATTCGAACTCAATATGAATATAAAATAAAAAATTAACTCCATTCCATTTAATAAACGAAGTAAATATTTAAATCGATCAAATTAAATATTTACGTATCTACGTAAAATTATCATCCTTAATTCTAACCTGCAACTCCTAATGATTATTAAATAAGCATGAAAAAAAAAACCTATAGTGCAAAAAGTGTGACATTGAACATACTTCTATTATCTTTCATGCACGATCAACTTGTTTTGTACTCGTTAATAAGTACAATTTAAATCACCTGTTAAATATCCTATGTCAACGATAATTGTTCTAATATTATTTTTATTAATGTATAATCTCTATAAATTAATATTTAATAAATTAATAATTTATATTATATAATAATTTTTTACAACATCAATTTAAGCTAACATATTAAATCAATAATTTTGATAAATTAATAAAATAATAAAAATTCAGATAATATTAAATAAATAAATTTAAAAATAAATTAAATAAGTAAAAATTATGATTATCACCTTTTGAAATTTATTAAAATCTCTATTTTTCTCATTCAATTCGTTTTTATATTAATTAATTTATAAAATAATTAATTAATAATTATATTTTATCTGAAATAATTGATCTTAAAAATGATGGTTGGATACTTATTAAAAAAATTATTTTTTATTATGATAATTTATTTTATTTTTAAGAGCATCTTCTATGGTATAGCGGAGGGTATAATAATTAACCATATGATATATTACACTATTTAATATAATAAAAAATTGAAAAAAAATTTAAAAAGATGAATTATGTAGAGTCTTCATGCCTTAAAAAATTTTAAAGAAAATTGTGTGGGCTATATTATTATTGGATATTATTTATCAATTTTAAATGAACTATTTTATATTTACTAGTTTTAATAACGTTAGATTGTTTTGATTGGGTTTGATTGAAGAAAAATAATTATATATTGATGCTTTTCTAAATTTATGATATTTATGTATGATTTTATTATTTTGTAATGATTTATTAACATTGTAGATTATTAAAATTATGTTGGAATTAATATGTTTTACATTTTATTAAGTTTACATTGAGTTAATTGATTATAAATTGCTATGGTTTTATTTTTTATTTTTTCTTTTTCAACATAATTATATGAGATTTTTAATTTTTTAGTAAAGAAATTGGTTTTAAAAAATTAAAAAAACTTATACTTAATAATTAATAAGATCTCAAGATAAATATATAAATAAATAAATTTATTTTCATTTCATATTTTGCAAGCAGACATATTTTTCATTCCATAATTTTATTTTCATTTCTATATTTTACTTACCAAACACCATATTTTCTTTTCATTGTCTCATTTTTATTCCTATATTTTATTTATCAAACAGCATGTATGTCAAATTTAGATTCTAATTGCTGTTCTCGTAATTTCATTTCCATTCAACTATTTTCAATTTTATTCCTGCATATCTATGAACCAAATAAGTATTTATAATCAATATTTTCGTAACTGTACCGATTAAAAAACTGATAAAAATAATGAATTAAAAGATTAAAAGTCTAACTAGGGTTAAATCGATTAAATAGAAAAAATCGATATATATATATATATATATATATATAATTTGACATTTATTATATATATATGATAAAAATAAATATAATACAATTATATCTAAATAAAAAATCTATATAATATTATGTTTTTTTATGGTGTTAGTTCAATTATATTAAGCCAAAAGTTATATATATATAGTAAGTTATAAACATTTACTTGCTCAAACATCTATTAATATAATAGCGTAACATATAATAAAATCATGATTTTAGCGTTGAGTAAAATTAAAATAAAATTATTGAAATTTTTTTAATTTATTTTAACTTAAAATGACAAAAACAACGTTATTTTAATAAAAATTTTTAAAAAATTAAAAAAACTGACCAACAAAAAAAAATGATAAAATTCGATCGATTCACCGATAAACCAGTTAATTCATTAATTTTTTATCAAATTATTCAGGAATGAATAAAAGGGGACTGATTAGACTGATTCTTAATTCAACTCTTAATTTTTTTTATTTAATTAGTCATTTGGGTTTGATTTTAATAACTATATTTATAATATAATTTATTGTAAAAAAAAAAAATAGAAAACATATAATAAAATAATAATGTTACATAAATTATTAGTATAGATTTAGGTGGATCACTATTTTTACAGCTTTAAGAGCACAGTGGGTCCACTGATGCTACGTGGCCGGTAAATCAGCCACGTGTATCTATACTTTGACTTTTGCTCCTCTCTGCGCTTTCGCCGGCTGACAACTGAAACCTCCGTTTATCAAGCTTACAAAATGGATTAATTGCTCACCAAAATCTGCGAATTAGAAGCAGCTCAGCTCAGGTGCGTTAGATTCCAATTTGTTTCATTTAAATTTCTTTTTCTCGCTCTTGTTTGGTTCCCCAGAAAACAGAAGAAAACTAATGAAAGTTTAATGTTCGGTTTCGTAGATCGTGAATTATATATATTTTCAATTGTGTTTTTAAGTTATATCCTTTGCAATAGTTGGTTTAAATATTGCGGATAATAGGAAATAAATAGATGAAATGTAAGATTTCATTTTTTTTTTATGAAATTTTGTATCTTAATCTGAGTTTTTTTTACTATTGAATTAAGGTTTGCTGTTGCTTTTTAACTTTATGTTTTGGACAATAATAATAAACAAATGGACAAGTTGAAACTATCTCAATGGGGGGAAAGGTTGAAGACAGGTGGGGCTCAAATGAGTAGGCTTGTAAGTGATAAGATGAAGGAAATGCTGCAAACACCTACTCCTGAATCTAAAATGGTTGATGAGGCCACATCTGAGATGATGGAGGAGCCAAATTGGGGTATGAATTTGAGGATATGTGCCATGATCAATAGTCAAGAGTTTAATGGGACTGAGATTGTTAGGGCCATAAAAAAGAGGATTTCTGGTAAGAGCTGGATTAGCCAGAGGCTGAGTCTTGATTTGTTGGAGGCATGTGCTATGAATTGTGAGAAGGTGTTTTCGGAAGTGGCTTCGGAGAAAGTATTGGATGAGATGGTTAGGATGATTGAGAATCCACAAGCAGATCATGGAAATAGAGATAGGGCTTTGCAATTGATTAGAGCTTGGGGACAGTCTGAGGATCTTGACTATCTGCCTGTCTTTCGTCAAACATATATGGTAAGCTCTGTCTTTGATATAGTTGTTGCCATTGCTCAGGAATATGATATTTTTGCTGAAATTTTTTATTCAGATGATTTCAAATTATTTAAGGATTTGTTTGTGATTAGTTTTTGGTATGGTGTAAGTTTAAACTGGGGCTTGATTGAATGCAAATTTGTTACAATGCTGGAAAATTCATTAGCAGTTTTTAAATTTTATGCAATATACAATTGCACGTACAAATGGACCATCAACTTATTGTATAGAACTGCTGATTAATTGTTCAATTGTAGCTCTTGGTTTTTATGTGCTGCAAAATCAGAATGCTTATAATCTTATGCTTCATGCATGACAACTTTTGGAAGTGCTCAAATTTATGCAACAGTTATTTTTACCTTGTGTTTACAGGTTCTAGATTCTAGTGTAAGGTTTAAAATTGTAAACTCACTACTTAACTATATCAGTCACCTCACTGTTTATTTTTTAAAGGAAGATACCTCCAAAGCCTTTGAGTTAAAGGTGCATGCACACCTCTTGGCATACTTCCTTCTGACACCAAGTATCCCAAGGGGTACACCTTTCACTGGCCATTTCAAACTTGTGAACTTTTTCAACTCTTCCCTAGCAAACAAGGTTAAAGATGAGAAAATAATAGAATATTATTGTCTCTTGGCTTTCAGTAATTTTTTTTCCACTTCTGTAACATCTACACTTTTGATCACAACATAGATGGGTGTTCCTTCTTTCCTTTCTGTATCTGTTTTGATGCTTTAACTATGATCTCCTTCTATAAATTCTTGAAAGAAACTAATGCCTGAATTAATTGGCCTCGTTTTATCAATCTTGTTTTGTGTTCATGGTAGAGTTTGCAAGAAAGAAGTGCACCTCGACAAGTAGAAGATGGGGATTTGCCCCCCATGAATTATTCCCTGGAGTCCTATGTTCATCAGCAGCCGCTATCTCCTCCAGAAGGATATCCTAATCCTGAAACAGGGTTTGATAGTGCAAACCATACTGCTTTGGGATACAATGGTGCTCTATCAGTTCAAGAAAAGAATGAATGTCTTGTAACAACTCGGAACAGCCTTGAACTTCTTTCTAGCATTTTGAATGCTGAAACTGAACCAGAACCCACAGAGGTAATTTATTTTCTGGGTGTTCTTCAATGAGAAATCGGTACTTCTATCAAACTATTAATCCACACACATCCCCTTTTGTATATAATCTTTTTTCCAATCACTTTTGGGTATAATTTGTTGCATTCTTGGGAGATATTTCCAATTTTCTTTTAATTTATACCTGCTTTCAGTTGACTGTTTTCTCCTTTTGATGTGCCTCAGATTAGAGAACTATTTTTCTCTTTTGCTTTTTTTTTTAATAAAAAAAAAACTATTTTTAAACATTATCATACTTTACAATATTAACGAGTTCACCTGAAATAAAGTTTAGAGAAGTAGTTCTATCACTGGAAGCCAAAACAGACAGTTCTTATTTTAATCCTCATATATCATGCGATAAAATAAAATAGTTTTAGATTTGCAGGCACTATTTCTTTCTTGGGATCTCATTAGTTTTTGATCTTTCATCCAATTGTCCAATCTGTAGCTGAGTGAAACTTTCTTTACTTAACCAAGATAATGAGAAAGAGAAAAACAGATGCATAAAAATAAATGTCTGAAATATGTAAGGTTCATGCATGGCTGCAGGAGGATCTGACAGTGAGCTTATTAGAGAACTGCAAGCAATCACAACTTGTCATACAAAGTATCATAGAAAGCACAACTGATGATGAGGCAATGCTATTTGAGGCACTCAATCTTCACGATGAGCTTCAACAGGTCATCACCCGATGCGAGAAACTGGAAGCTGGTCTAAAATCTGGAGAGCAGCAGCCTGAGGGTTCTGATAACACTAAGGCTGATTTGCCTGCTCAGGTTGAACATAATGAGGAAATCAAAATAACAAATCCCCCAGAAGGAGAGACTACTAATGAATCTAGCAGCAAAGGAGAGAGTATTAATGAATCTAGCTGCAAAGGAGAGAGTACGAATGAATCTAGCAGCGACAAGAGAAATGCTGAATAAAACTTAGGATTTGGAGGGTTGTGTGCATGTTTCTTATGTCCCTCTTTTAATCCTCTTAACTCCTTTCGAGCTGATTGTTCTTCCCTTCTCGTTATGTACTGATAACTTAATAATCGCGCTGTTGTAATTACTGTACTTGTCACCTTCAAGCATATTAGTGAATTGAGTTCCTTCAAGCATATTAGTGAATTGAGTTTTTGGTTACAAGTCCTAATCTTGGAGGTTGAATCAGTTTCTTTCAGTTGCCAGATAATGTGGTGTTTGGTAAAAACTCTATTTTGAAAATGGCCTATCAAAAAAAAGTTATCATGTCTATTTTAAATTTTTTATATTTTTAAATTTTTAAATATTTAAATTAATTAATTAAACACTTAAAAAATTATTTAGTATTTTTTAATTTTTAAAATTCATGCTTATAAAATAAATTGAACTTGATTATTATTATTTTTTAATAATTTAAATTATTGACGCTGCCCAACCAAGCTATTCATCAATAAAATAAAATAATAAAAGAAAAAGCCAAAGAAGGCCAAAAAGAAGCTTTCATTTCTTTCCGTGCGTGTGCTTCGTGCTCTCTAGTTACCACTCACTTAAATGGTCAAATGGCAGCCCACACCCTCTAAAAATTTCCTCCAAAAAAAATTTCCCTCCCGCCAATTCTTCCACCAAGCAAACCCTCTCTTTTGCTCTACGACGAAATTAAATTTACTTTCATGCTCTATTACTAAACCTAGCTTCTTTCTTTTCTTTGAATCTCCCTCCAAAATTTTTCACACAAAACCCTAATTCTCCCATTTCTGTTACTAAAACCATGCCGTCGATGATCTCCACCGGCAAAATTCTCAAATTAGAGATGGAGAATTTCAAATCCTATAAAGGCCTCCAAACAATTGGTCCTTTTAAGGATTTCACTGCCATAATTGGCCCCAATGGTGCTGGTAAGTCTAATTTAATGGACGCAATTAGTTTCGTCCTTGGTGTCCGTACTGGCCAGCTTCGTGGAGCTCAGCTTAAGGACCTTATCTACGCTTTTGATGATCGTGAAAAGGAGCAGAAAGGTCGTAGGGCTTTTGTGCGATTGGTCTACCTTTTAGCTAATGGATCGGAGCTCCACTTTACTCGTACTATTACGAGTTCTGGTGGTAGTGAGTATCGTATTGATGGGAAGGTTGTTAATTGGGATGAATATAATGCGAGATTAAGGTCGCTGGGAATTCTTGTTAAGGCCAGAAATTTTTTGGTCTTTCAGGTGATTAAATTGTTTTGGCTTTTGAATTTTTTACTAGATTGGATTTTTATGGAATTTCTTAATATGTTGCTTTGAGTTTGTGTCATTTTTGAGCGACTTCGTTCGGTGCTTTTGGTATTCTGTTCAGGTGTTTTACCCTCCTGTTTTCTCAGTTCTTATATGGCCATATTGAATTTTTCGTTGTTTACTTTAATTGCATCGATCACCACTTTCCTGTTTATTTGGGATCGGCTTTGATGTTTTTAATTCCCACTTGAGTACTTTCCAGACATTTACTACTAAGTTATTTATTTATAGCATTTTCTTGATTACATTTTTGGGCCTTTTGCTCATTGGGATATGTCAGGTTTTTCCCTTTGTTACTGTCGCACTTTCTTAGCCGATGTTCACTCATGGAGTCAAAGCTGACTGCTGCTGTTGGAACTTGAATATTTTGGTTGGATAACATTGTCTTTTTATTTTCTCGATTAAAATAAAAGAGTTCTGCTGCTCTTATTACTTTATCTGAAGGAGAAGGCCTTTAAAAATTTTATCTGGTCAAGCTCAGTAAGCTGTTAACTTGATTGCAAGAAAATGCTTGAAATTCTTTATTTAGACGATATGGTGGTGGCTATGGTAATTGAAATTTTTTGCTCTTGGACTTATATCTGATGAAGACATAATTTGTTATGTAGGGTGATGTGGAGTCTATTGCATCTAAAAACCCCAAAGAACTGACTGCACTGCTTGAGCAGATTTCTGGGTCTGAGGAACTCAAGAGGGAATATGAAAATCTGGAAGAAAAGAAAGCTAGTGCTGAAGAAAAATCAGCTTTAGTTTACCAGAAAAAGAGAACAGTAGTTATGGAGAGGAAGCAAAAGAAAGAGCAGAAGGAAGAAGCAGAAAAACATCTTCGCTTGCAAGATCAACTGGTATGAACTTTAACATTTCTATACATGTTATCATGTCATCTCTTCCTGATCAGATGTTGACATGTGACCATGCAATGCATTAATAATCTTTTTTTTTGGTCCACAGAAAGCTTTGAAGAAAGAACACTTCTTATGGCAATTGTTTATTATAGATAAGGATTACACAAAGATCAATGATGACCTTGAAGCTGAAAAAGGAAATCGTGATGGTGTCATCAAAGAACTAGAAAAGTTTGAAGTTGAAGCAAAGAAGAAGAGGAAAGAACAAAGCAAATACTTGAAAGAGATTGCACAATGTGAAAAGAAGATCGCAGAGAAAAGGTCTAAACTTGACAAAGCTGTAAGTTTTGCTGGCATTTTGTTATTTTATTATCAAAAGCTATTGTGGTAAATTGTTTCTATCAGTTAGGTCTTAGAGATTTAAACGCAGATTTTAATTTCTGAGGGGCACAATGTGGACACTGTTTAAGCAGCTTGAAAGACCTTCTTTTGTGAATGCTCATGCGTATGTGCATGGTCCAAGTTTTGAATGCACAATTTATGGAGAATATGGTCTTGAATCTCTTGGTTCCTTTGCATATTGGGTCATATACTCGCTTTCCTAGGGAAGTAAATTTCCAAGTATAATGTTTAATTATCATGTCTGGTTATAAATAAATTTTATTGGAAATGTAAAATAACTGTGTTTAGTTAGTCTATGGAAAAGAATGCAAGTGAAATAGATTACAATAATATCTCTAATATAAATATCTTTTATGTATCTGATATAGAAAAATATCATAAACATACAAACACTAATTGTGATAACCGACATGAAATATAAATATTGTTCAAAAAGGTATTTTGTTCAAAACATATGATTTATGGAAAAAAGAAAAATAATGAACTCCAAATAATGGTATGTACGTCATATTTGTCTAAATATTTTTATACTTGAGGGTATTGATGTCCACACGCACACACACATATATATATATTACAAAATTTTCATTTTCCATGGGAATGTAACTTTCTCACCTGTTAAGATAGGAAAGCACTTTCATGTAATATGGGAAAGTAGTGGTGAGATCCATGAATCTAGGAATCTAGCTTTCCCTAGAATTAAACATTCATGTAACCAATCACTATAATCTTATGTTCTTGTGTCATTTTTCTGGGTGATTTGGCACACAAATGTCCAGTGGAATGGAGGAGTTATGTAGCTTTATCAAATTGAATTGTGATTAACAATGAAGCAAACCAATGTTTGTTTGGCAGAACATGTAGAATCGGTGGTTTGACCACTTGGAGGACCCAAACTTTTCTCACTTAGTTACATATGACTGGCAATTGCAATCCATAAGAAAGAGGGGTATCCAGAAATTCTAGAGAAAAGGTTATCTTGTTGCAGGAGAGATATTGGATCGCATGAAATTCGAGGGCATATTTTATTGAACGACTAATTTGTCAATTTTTCTTGAAACTTTGTGGGGCTTTTAGGAATATTTAGTTGTGATACTTGAGGAGTTCATGCTGTAGTACTTCTACTCTTTTTTCTTCATGAATGCATTTGTTATTTGAAATGTTTATAATTATCATACATAATTCATAAAAACATTGCATATATATGCAGTATCTTGATAGATATGCCACGAATATGTGTTTATATGTATTTGTTTATAAAATTCAATATATTCGCAAATTTCTTTTTTACTTTCATTTGGTTATTGTTAGTTACTTGACTATTTCTGAACTATGGTTCTCTATTTTCATTCATTGATTATTTTGGGTCCAAGAAATTATTTGGTGGTTTATTTGTTTTGTTGTTTTCCTGTTCACAGCAACCTGAACTTCTCAAACTAAATGAGGAAATGTCTCGTATAAATTCAAAAATGAAGAGTAGCCGTAAGGAGCTTGATAGAAAAAGAGAAGAAAGAAGGAAGCATGCTGATGAGATAGATGAGCTACAGAAGGGCATACAGGATCTGGCTGCAAAATTAGAAGATGTGTGTGAAAAAAGTAGAGAGGGTGGTGAAAAACTCCCCCTGGCTGACAGTCAACTGACTGAATATTTTCGGATGTAAGTTTCTTCTAATTTTAACTTAATGCTTTTAGCCTACCACATGCATATGCTTGCTGACATATTTTTTTCAGTCCCAATTGTTCTTTCTCAAATTTGAGGTAAAGGATTTGCACTGTCCTGGCTACTCCTTTTGTGTGGAAATTTTTGTGCATAGGATTAATCACTAACCTGGGTATTGAAGGAAAGGAAACTAATCAGGAAATACTTGTTCTTCTACAAGTCAAGGTTTTGTTAATGTTTAAACCCTCTTGGAAGAATAATATAAGAAGTTTCAACTTAACTGCATGAACTAACTCTGATGAATCATGCGCTAAAATATTTTATGTGCACAGCTCTTCATACCATGCTAGGTCCATATTGTCATGTCGCGTAATAAATTTGTTTATGATGGTCATGACAGTCATATGTTCTTATTCAAGCCTTGCTAGCTTCATATAAATTGTTAAGACTTGAAAGTGTTATAATTTCAGATTACATAGGGAAGATACCTTCTAATTAGGGTTTCTTCCGATCCTGTGGATCTTGTTTTTGCATCGTTATCTTCCTCTGACCTCATTCATTATTGGAATTTCTAATGCTGCAGTAAGGAGGATGCTGGCATGAAAACTATCAAGCTTAGGGATGAAAAGGAGGTTCTGGATAGGCAACAACATGCTGATATGGAAGCTCAAAAGAATTTGGAAGAAAACCTCCAACAGTTGAAAAATCGGGAGCATGAACTGGATGCCCAGGAGGCACAGATGCGGGCAAGACAAGAAAAGATTCATGTTACTTCCACTAAGAACAAGAAGGAACTGGCGGATTTGAAAAAGGAATTGAGAGAGATGCAAGATAAACATCGAGATTCTAGGTATTCTCAATTACTTGTTTCCTCTCTAAAATTTCATCATCCACATTTATGTGCCATCTTTGGCTTAGACATATGTGTTTTTTTGGCATCTGGCTCTATTTCTTCATTTGATTAGATGTATTTTATGAAAAATTTCACTACTTAGAATCCATAAAATGAAAATGATATTTTCCATTGACCAGAGATAATTTCTGTTACCAGGAATAAATATGAGTATCTGAAGTCTAGAATTGGTGAAGTAGAAACCCAATTACGTGAGGTGAAAGCTGATAGACATGAGAATGAGAGGGATGCTAGGTTGTCTCAAGCAGTTGAGACTCTGAAACGCCTATTTCAAGGAGTTCATGGTCGAATGACTGATCTTTGTAGACCAACCCAAAAGAAGTATAATCTTGCTGTTACTATAGCTATGGGTAAATTCATGGATGCAGTAGTGGTTGAAGATGAAAATACAGGAAAAGAATGCATTAAGGTAGTACTTATTTTATATTTTAAGTTGTTGCTTATATTTTTGACTGGTTGTTTCACTTATTTATATAATATGCTGTTTCTTTAGTTGCCTTACATTTGTATTGTTGGTCAAGTTTTGTCATATTTTTCCTGATTTGTGGCCATAATTTTGATTCTTGTGTGTTAAAGTTACAGTTCCTTTGAAAGTAATACTGGTATCAATTCAATTCATTTTCTGCAGTATCTGAAAGAGCAAAGGCTTCCTCCTCAGACATTTATCCCTCTTCAATCAGTTCGTGTGAAGCCAATCTTCGAAAGGTTACGTACCTTAGGTGGTACTGCAAAGTTGGTCTTTGATGTGATCCAATATCCTTTATAAAATTTGGTTATGTTCATTTTTTTTTGTTATTGAAAAATTTTATGTTTACTTTGCATGTGCAATGCTTTTCTTATGTTTCTCTTCATTCTTATTCTCTGTTATTTTAGTTTGATTTGACCTAAATATTCAACAGGATGGTGTTTGGTCAATGATTAGTTACTCGTGAATTATACGTGTATTCCCAATCTTACCACTTGAGTTTGTTCATAGTTGTGTATGTCCTTGGGTGCTACATTGAATTTAGGCATACTTTACATGGTATGGATTTTGACAAACCTTAGAAATGAATGCTGCTGGATTATAATTCCGCTACCTGTTAACCTATCCAAGTTATGATTTTACGAGTCTGCCTGCAATTTTTTTTTTTGGTGCAGCACAAATTTTGAAAGGGGAGGGGGAGGGGGAGGGGGAGGGGGAGGAGGAGATTTGGGATTGACCATTGGCCCAATGGCTTATTTTGCCTGCGGTGGTTGGTATTTGGTGATTATGTTCTTTAAATGGTATGGTCCTGTTTGCTGTTTCAATCTTTTAACATGTAACTATCATTTTCTTAAGAAGGTTGAAAAGCTAAATAGAGTACACTCTCCCCAGTTAACCCTTATAGAAGTAAGTAATTTCTATTATTTTTCTCATCTCGATGAAGGAATTGGGTTTGAACCCATCCTTTGTGGCTCTGACATATGTCAGGTAAACGTACAGTAGTGTAAATTTTTTTTATACAATTTTTTGCATTATTTGTAGCAAAAAAGTTATGGAAAAGTTTGATGATGGTTGAAATGCAGTCGTAGGTAACGTAAAATTTTAAGCTAATATACATTGATAGGCTTTAAGCTAAAAGTTGATAGACTTTAAACTATATAAGATTAAATGGGATTTCAAACACCTTACAAGTCCTGATATCTGTATTGTGGTTGAGATGTAAAAAAACACGTTCTCTGCTTTAGTGGAGGTGGATGAGTTTTATTTGTTGTTCCATTATGGAGAATTTCTTTGCTCTAGTATAGTCAATTTTGTAGTTCCTAAGAATAAATTTTGTTAGATGTCTTGGTTGTGATAGTTGGATTTATGTAGCTAGTTTTAAGCAGATAATATTTGTGAGACTATATTTTGGAAGTATGTTTTGTATGCCTTGAACCTGTTAACTAAGCCAGGGGTCATTTTCTGATAAGCTGTAAGAGAGAGGTAATAGTTTTGAGTTGACAGTTCTATATTGATCTAGAAGCTTGTAGAACTTTAAGGAACATTATACTTATAAATTCAATGATATGGACTTCGTGTATTCCAGATCCATCTCCTGTGACTTGTACACATGGTTTTAATTGTATCAGCTGTTGTTCGTTAGATATTTAGCCTAACAATACAATATTCCTCATTATGATATGGGTGATTGGAAATTATATTTTTTTTTAAACAAATTATGTAATTAATTGTTTCTTGGACTATATATCTTTCACTATAAATTATTAGACATACAAGATTATGATGATATTTAGTTGAATTATTCATTTAATATATTTGAACCATTTTGCAAATTTTGAAATACATTCATGGTAGCAGTAGCTGAACCAGTCGGATGCAATCTAATTGAATCCAATTCTATTACACCAGTTTCTGATTCCGTTATTTAAAACCCTGCTTATACCTGTTTTATGGTATGGCCAGTATATTAAAAGAAGTGAGGTTAGTGTACACAGCTTATTAAATAATCATTTCTATATTACCACATGTCTATTGCATTGAGTTTTACACTGCTTTTGCTGCTGCCTTCTCTCAATCTGCATTCACTGTGGTAAACATGCTCTGGAGCTTAGTAGAAGTGATATGTAGGTTCTGCTGTCTGATTTATTGCACTATCTGTATTACGATTTCCTGTTTTGTTTTACAATGTGTTCTTCCATCAGTTATTTTTTTCTCATCATTTGCTAGTTAAGAAAAATATGCAGTAGTAAATAGAGCTATGTTAAAAATGCTATTATTTGCTTATCAAGCGAATTAAAGAGGAATTGAAGGGACAAATGAATGAAATGTTATAATTTTGTGGACTTAACAATTGCACATTTGATCCTGTGCTTGAGAAGGCAATTTTGTTTGCTGTTGGAAATACTCTGGTTTGTGATGACTTAGATGAAGCCAAGGCTCTTAGTTGGAGTGGGGAGAGGTTTAAAGGTAGTTACTTCTCTTTTTGGTTGTGGTCTGTCTATTAATCTTGTGACAATTGGAGGTTTTTTATTCTTCATTTGCATTAGTTGTAACCGTTGATGGGACCCTACTCACAAAGTCTGGCACAATGACTGGTGGTACAAGTGGTGGAATGGAAGCACGGTCAAAACAATGGGATGATAAAAAAATTGAAGAATCTATTCTGAGTAAACTCAATTACTCACTCTCTCTCTCTCTCTCTCTCTCTCTCTCTCTAAGTCGCGGGGTTACAATACTAATTCTTGGTGCTCTGTAGAGCTAAAAAAGAAGAAAGAACAACTTGAGAAAGAGTTAGAAGAGCTTGGGTCAATTAGGGAGATGCATCTAAAAGAGTCAGAAGCAGCTGGGAAAATTAGTGGACTTGAAAAGAAGATTCAATATGCAGAGATTGAGAAGGTCGGTATTTTCTCGACTGATATGGTTTAACTTTTTCTTTTTCTCTCCCTTTTGTATAGAAACTGGTCTTGTTCATCTGGGTTCTTTGAATTGATTAGAAAAGAAACATTATTTCAGGCCTATTATGTATTGTAGGACACTGATTTGTTGTGCAGTGTAAAAAACAATGCTTATGAGCAAATATGCAAATTTGTCTAAGATGTTGAAGGTGGTCACTAATAAAAGAATAATGTGAAAGGATAGAATCTTGTCTTTGTTCCTCTCTCTCAATATTATTTGTCATGTGTGCTTGAAAGACATTGGATACGGTTTGTGGTAAATGTGTTGAGGGAGTAGAAGAAAAGGTTTTTTTTTTTTTTAAATGTAGGAGGCAGGCAGAGAAGAATAAAAATGTGAAATTAAGGGAAGCTTCCCAAATGAACAAGATGAGGATATGATAATTTGCCTATCCAGATGATGTTGAACAATTTGTTTTAACTTGGTACGTTACTCTGCTTCCATCAATTAATTCTGCTTGTGCTAATTTTGTTGCAGCGAAGCATTGAGGACAAACTTGAAAACTTGAAAAGGGAAAAGCTTATTATTAAAGAGGAAATTGATCGTATGAAACCTGAACTTCGCAAGGTAATGAAGGATCATGACCATGCTTGTCATATTCCTTTTTGTGGTTATATTGATATAATTATGTCCATGTTCTTTTTGATGCTCAATGCAGTTAAAAGATGCTGTTGATAAGAAGGCTACTGAAATCAGGAAACTGGAGAAGAGAATCAATGAGATTGTTGACCGAATATACAAAGATTTTAGTAAGACCGTTGGGGTAACAAACATCCGTGAGTATGAAGAAAACCACGTAAAGGCCGCCCAACATATAGCTGACGAAAGGCTTAACTTGAGTAATCAGCTGGCAAAGTTGAAGTACCAGTATGTTGCTTTTTCCTTGTCATATTTTATCTGTATTTGTCTTGTTGATTGTACATTTTGTCAGCATGCTTGATTATTCTAGTAGTATTTTTATTCACAACCAATGATTACCATATTCCATGGAAGTAAACGTAATTTTGATCTTGGAGCCAATTTATGTAGGGAGAGCAGTGATAGTGAAAGGGCATGCCTGGCAAATAATCCTAAATCCTATACATCTAAGCCACCATATTAATTAATATCTCCTACATGAAGAAGCTAATAGAAGACATCTAGGTGCATAGGGTTGTAAATATTAACGTATTGGCCATTATGTATAGGATTTTTAGATTATTGATGTGATATTTTTGCTACGATACAGGTGATTGGAAATCACATATATATTTCAAAATAATTTTGTAATAAATTACTTCTTTGAATATATATTTTCGTCAATTTTTTTAAGGGAATTCACTAAAATTATTAGACACAGGATTATGATTATACATAGTTGAATTATTCATATAATAGTTATTTGAGTAATTTTGCAAATTTATGAAAAAATATTCATGCTAGCAGCGGCTTATTCAGTCCAATATGATTCGATTCGATTTGATTTAGTTACACGGCTTCCAATTCTGTTATTTAAAACCCTGCTAGGTACACAACTCGATTAATCCCTAGGCCACATTTGATTCAATCTGAAAATGAGAATGGAACGCATTTCTTAAAATAAGATTCCATTTGCTTGTTTGGTACATGAATTCAAATTTTTTATGATATAAAAATGTTATTTACTTTTTCAGTATAATTTTAACATTATCTCTAAATTCTAGTTAATTATATTAAAAATAAAATTGGAATAGGATTTCTAAGATTTTGAAATCCAATTCTATTATTCACATTCAATTTTTCAAAGTGTACAAATGATGCACTATAATTTTTTATTCACATTTAAAGTTTTATTATATTTTTTGTTGTATTGCATAATAATATTATTATTTCAAAAGTTCAATTGCTGAGAAAAGTTTTATTATATTGAAATTTGATTGTAGTTATCCCAAAAGTGATAAAGTTTACTAATTCTGATAAATTTTGATTTACTTATAATGATTAATAAAATTCTTCTCCTAATCTTAATACATTCTGTATAGTACTTCCTCTGTCAAAAAATAATAATCCATAATCTTTTTGGCACTAAGATTAACAGCTTTTGTTCCTTTTACTGTTTTACCCTTATTATGGTCACTAAAAGCAATAATTATTTAGAATAACGTGATAATTATAGAGTCCATTAGAGGGCATTTTTTGAAATAGAATATTTTTTCCTTGTACGTTTCAGATGAACTTAATTTAAAAGGGAAAGTGGATTTTTTTGGACATTCCGAAAAGGTACTAAGGATTATTTCTTGTAGATAGAGGGAGTATTTATTATATATTTAATTCAATTCTGGTTCAGCCTTGGTTGAACTTTTTGCCAGTCCCTTGCTGGTTCAAAATCTAGGCGAGTCTGAAAACTTTGGTTTAGGCATTGGTGCTGTATATTGTAAAAATATACTCTTATATAGCTTGGTGTATTACAACTATGAATAAATCCAACAAATTGTTGTTGTTTATTCTCGTGTTAATCCATTTCTAGGTTTTAGGCATTGACTACGATGAAGCTTATTAGATTATGTGGCATTTGAGGAATGGATCTTGTCCTGTTAATTCCACTTCAGTGCTCTTGCTTTCTGTTGAACATGTTCCTTTTCTGAATGCTAAAAATTGTGTCTTTTTCTGGTATTTCAACAGATTTTACTGCTGGTCATATATGCATTTCATTTACTATGTGTAATCACTTCGCTATGATAAAAATTTCCTAGGATCTAGTGTTTTGCATCAAAGGAAGGGATGAGGGAGAATAAGAGATGAAAATTACTTTTTTTTTTTTTTGTTCTCTTTTTACTTTTCTTTTGCTTAAAAAGTGGATAAATTACACTATTGTTCTTGTTCTCAACCATATCTTCCCCCCAATATTTTGCATGATTCTTCAGGAAATTGATTGGTTTGACTGAATGTATTTGCTAATATGAGGACATTTTTCTTAACTTTTTCTATCACTACATAATATTGATGCTGACAACTTGGTTTACTATTCCACCTCTATTTGGTTGAGATTTTCCCTGTCTTGTATCTTGAAATTGAAGAGAGCCTCTCCATGTTGTGTTACTGCCGCTTTATAAATCATGCCCTTTGCCACCTCATTTTCTCTTCTTTTCAGGTTAGAGTATGAGCAAAAGAGAGACATGGATTCACGAATTAAAAAATTGGAAACTTCCATTAGTTCTTTAGAAAATGAACTAAAACAAGTTCAGAAAAAAGAGGCTGAAATCAAGTTGGCAACGGAGAAAGCTACTGGCGAGATAAGTAGATGGAAGGAAGAAGTACGAGGTATGGTTTGATTCTTCATTGTTTTTTTATAAAGTTGAGTTTTGCTTTCCCAGAGTAATTAAATGATGATGCTTCCATATATTGAATTTCCTTGGTTATTCTCATGGCTGTCATGCAACATTATGGATCTTAAATATATTTAAAGAATTTGCATAATTATTTATTCTCATTAAACAACGAACTGAATGCATTTTTTTGTAACATGCGATTGAATGTTATAAAAAACTTTCAATTGAACAATGAGCTAAAATTTCATTTTGCTTTGCACCCCACTAAGATCTGCTAAACATGCTCTAACCATTTCATTGCATTGTTCACTTGGATTCCTCAATTGGCTACAGGCAGGGGCGGAACCACCTGCACCATTGCAGGGTCCACTGCCTCCCAAGTTCCAAAAAAAAACCTCTAGTACGTATGTATATTTTTTCACATGAGCGTCCCTTAACAATAAAAATAGTCCCCCAACAATAAATTGTTGTTTTTCTTTTCTTTTCTTCCCTTGTTTTGCCAAAAGCCCATCCATGAAGTTGTTGTTTTAGCTAAAATAAACAGCTTTGCAGGTGCAAATTTGCACCATATGCTGCAGTTTTTGTTTCGCTGCTTCTAAATCACCTCTTCTTTTTTGTTTGACTATTGAGCCCTTCCAAGAATCTACTAAATGTGCTACTGTCATCAAATTAATGGTTCTGCATTCTCTCTCTCTCTCTTTTTTCTTTTAAAGATAATTGATCTAGCACTATAGCTACGTCTATGTGAGCATGAAACATACATGTATTTGTGAAATTATAGTTTGATATGTTAGGGTTTATTGATTTCCATTTTGACCCCCCAAAGTTACAACTCTAGTTCCACCCCTGGCTACAGGTTGTATTTTATTATAAAAATTATTATTTGGTAGAAGTTATAAAGAACAATCCTAGAAAAGAAATGTAAAGAAATTATGGTTTTGAAGATCTCACAAGGATTGATGCCAGGGAATCATTTGAAAATAAAGATTCAATCAAATGAGAAATATGCAATAATGTCTTCATGATTTTGGTTTCCAAATGATTCAATTAAATGAGAAATATGCAAATGTCTCCATGATTTTGTTTAAATAAGTAAAATGTTATAGGTCAAACTAAGAGTATGTAATAAATGCTAAGAATTCCATGAGGGATTCATTACAAAATGTGCAAAGCAACAAAAACCAAGTTCTCATTGAATCGTGTCAGATGTATAAATTATACAGGCTTGAGAAGTGCATCATCACCTGTGGTAGCATAGCAATGTATATTTCAGTGGTAAATTCATTTTCTTACTAATGCATTAATGGGATGTGAAAAAAAAAGGTTTTAACATAATATTATGTATGATTGTGCACATTTTTTAAATTTCTTATGCCCTTGTTTTCTTTTATTTTTTCCCTTAGCCATACATATTTCCTAGAAAAATAGATGAGTATACAGGCTGAAGTGCTGTAGGAAATGTAAAATGTTTGATTTAATTTTCATGAGATGGACAATATATGAAAAATAGATGAGTATACAGGATAAAGTGCTGCGGGAAATGCAAAATGTTTGATTTAATTTTTGTTAGATGGGCAATATATGAGAAAGAGAATGGAGAAAAGTGCTGTGGGAAATGTAAAATGTTTGATTTAATTTTTGTTAGATGGACAATATATGAGAAAGAGAATGGAGAAAAAGGGATTTCATAGCTAAATCCAACTATTTTAGAATTGTGCTAGAGGTTTAATTCATTGTAGAAAACATATGGAAAAGACAAAGAAGAAACAACTATTGAATTATTTCAGGTTTCTTATTTATGATTTTCCTGTTTCCCTTCTATAGAGTGGAAGTCCAAGTCAGAAGACTGTGAGAAGGAGATACTTGAATGGAAGAAGCAGGCTTCTGCAGCTACAACGAGCATATCAAAGATTACCCGTCAGATAAAGTCTAAGGTCCTAAAATGGTTGCTTTCTTCCCAATATTTCCTGGCTGCAAGATTCTCCATGGTGGCAAGAAAGAAAATATAAATGAACTCTATTCTATTGAACTGCTGTTGACATGTTTTTCCCTGGTTTTACAGGAGGAACAAATTGAGCAACTATTGTCTTGGAAACAGGAGATAGTGGAGAAGTGTGAATTGGAACATATAAGCCTTCCTATTATTTCAGACCCAATGGAAGTTGACTCTATGGCTCCAGGCCCAAATTTTGATTTTAGTCAGCTGAATAGATCTCTTCTTCATGATAGGAGACCTTCTGACAGAGAAAAGCTTGAGGCAGATTTTAAGCAAAAAATGGATGCCCTAAATTCAGAAATTGAAAAAACTGCTCCAAATTTGAAGGCTCTTGATCAGTACGAGGCTTTGCAAGAGAAGGAAAGAGTAGTGACTGAAGAATTTGAAGCAGCCAGGAAGGAGGAGAAGCAAGTTGCTGATGCTTACAATTCAGTGAAGCAGAGAAGGTAACAACTAAATTGTATTATGTTCTGTTCGAACTTCCAGGCTATTTGATAAATAATAGTTTGGGAAAATACAGCAATAAAAAAATTTTCCGCTTGCACTAATATTTTCTTTTCTACGATAAAAATATTCATGCTATAAAAATAGTTTCCTGGAATCTTCCTTGTTAAATGGTCATTTGGTGTAGATTCTGCTGTTCTCTTGTAAGGTGCTATTTATTTTCCTAGTAAAGGAAAAGATAACATGTCAACTAGTAAAACCATCAAACTGAATTGTTAATTTGATTGTGTAATAATATGTGCTTCAATGATTATTAATTCCCTTGTTATAATATGTGCATCAATGATTACTGCACAACATATTTTACCAATTGATATCCTATCTTATCAAATCTCTTTTCATTTTAAAAGTATCTCTCAAAGTTGAATGTTTGTGGAAAAATCTGGTTGCTATATAGTGTGCTGTCTTTTTTTTTTGGCCAGTCAGTATTTTTAATTCCAGGACATTTACCACAGCAAAAAAGAAAAAAAAATACTGCATTTACTGGAGGTGGCATAGAGTAGTTTGTTGATGTTGATCTTGTTTTTGTTTCCAAAGAAATTCTTTGTTTTGAGTGGGGAGACTTTTGGAAGAAATTTTTTAGTCTAGTTAATTTGATAAAAAGAGGGCATAAAATTTTTAGTCTAGATATTTTGATAAAAAGAGGGCATAGCTTGGTTATAGAAGTCATTTGAAAAGATGGGGACTTGTAGAACTGTTTGCTTCTTTATTCTGAATGAGCTAAACCTCTTTGGAATAGTTTGGGTGCCCGAGGAGAATGCAGAAATAAAATAAAATGCCTGGAGGTGCTCCATTTGTATAGTGGAGTTTAAGGTGATATGTATCTCTTTGGCTATTTTGTGGACCAATTGGAGAATGCAGAAATAAAATAAAATGCCTGGAGGTGCTCCATTTGTATAGTGGAGTTTAAAGTGGTCTGGTATGTATCTCTTTGGCTATTTTGTGGACCAATTGGAGAGCTAGATTTTTAGGGCTTTCAAGAATGTAGAAACTCTTGTATTGACATAAGCAAAGATAAGCTGGTGCATAATCTTCAATATATTGGAAACCTTAGCAGGCCATTTTTTTTCTTGCATGTTTGATTCATATGTTTTTTACATAAAAAACAAGTGTACTTGTAAAGCATATAAATTACATGGGGACTCTCATTCTGTTTTTGATATCAGTATTGTGTTTGTTTGCCACATCTGTCACCTGTCTGTGCACGTTGACTTTTTTCTTTGTTCTGCTGGTCAAAATAACAAAACAACTATTTATGTTATTTTATCGGTGTTGCCTTTGACTTCATTTTGGTTTATGTAGAAACGAGTTATTTATGGAAGCTTTCAATCACATATCAAATAATATTGACAAGATTTACAAACAACTGACGAAGAGTAACACGCACCCACTGGGTGGGACAGCATATTTAAACTTAGAAAATGAGGATGACCCTTTCTTACATGGGATCAAATATACTGCTATGCCCCCTACAAAGCGTTTCCGTGATATGGAACAGCTGTCTGGAGGGGAGAAGACTGTTGCAGCACTGGCATTACTCTTCTCTATCCACAGGTATGTCATCATAGGTAGATGGGCTGCTTGTGAAGCCTTTTATGGCTTTTAATCTGAAATGCAAGATTTCTTCATCTCTCTTTTGTTTGTAATAATATGGTGAGCCTGAGACAGTTTCTGGCCCATTGCTTGAATCATGCACTAGGTGCCAGGGGTAGCCATTTTAGGGAAATCTTGCATTAGACCTGATTGAGGTTGATATGCAAGATAGACACCAACTTTGACTCATGATGTCTCAATCTGATGTGGCATTAACTTGCATATGCCAGCACAATGGTATCTTTCGTGAGATCCAAATACACACTCACACACCCTTGAACCAGTCCCCAATTGGGAAGAGAGTTGCTGAGAGAATCCATCAGAATTACCATGAGCATTGCTTCACTGTTCACCAGCTCCCATCCTTTTGAAAAAAGAAAAGAGTATAACCAGGGTGCAAGTGAGAAGAACTGCATAATGATTGTTTAAATGCATCATCATCACACCACCTTTGTTGCTAACGTTAACTTATTGGGTCATTTTTGTTATATTCATCCTCATTTGGCCTCTTTCTAGTCAATGTTACTCATGCTACAACCATATTAACAAACAACAAAATTTTAAAGGTTTATTTTTGGATTTTAGTTATATATTCGCTGGTGCAGGTAGCAAATGTAGCATACCAAACCCAACCTAATTTGATAAGTTATCCCTGTTGCAAAGTTCACGGATTTATTCCACTCCAAGTTTAGTAGTTTTGCTTAATTAAAATATACCGTTTAGTTTATAGATGCTTTCATGCATTGATAACTATTATTTCGTTTATTAGATTTTTGAGATAAAGAGGGTGTTTGGCAACCCAATTTTTATACATAAAAAATTTGTGGTTGAAATTCAAAAAAATTGAATTAATTGAATTTCAGCCACAAATTTTAAAACCCCATTTTAGAATAAGTACTTCCAAACACCCACAAAGTATCCCATTTAGTTAGGGGATCAGAGAGGATTGCAAATTTTATTTGCACTAATTGTCTAATCGTGCGAGTGATTTCAGCTATAGACCTTCGCCTTTTTTCATATTGGATGAAGTCGACGCTGCACTGGATAATTTAAATGTTGCAAAGGTTGCTGGATTTATTCGCTCAAAGTCATGTGAAGGAGCCCGGATCAATCAGGACACTGATGGTGGCAGCGGTTTTCAGAGTATTGTGATATCCCTGAAGGATAGCTTTTATGACAAGGCAGAAGGTTTGGTTGGAGTTTACAGGGACTCGGAGAGGAGGCAAGTTTCTAGTTTTGCTTTTTTTTTTTTTTTGAATTATTATTTTTTTCTTTATTAGTTTTTACAGGTCCAGATTTGTCATGTTGTGACTCAGTATGTCTACAAATTTAATCTGTGATATGTATTTTTGCTTTTTTCCTCTCCTGCAGCTGCTCAAGAACTCTGACATTTGACTTGACTGGATATCGACCATCATGAGCATCTGATTGCAGATCACAGCCAGTTAATTTGTTGTTTTGTGAATATCTCAGTTGCTAACATCTTCGCAATTACAGCTTGTAAGTATGAAAAAACTATTGTGTAAAATTTGTTTCATGATTTAGAATTGGCAGTGTGATAATTGTTAGTGCTTAGTTGATCACATCATGTTAAGGACCGAGCTTACTAGATTACCAATCTCTCCCGTCTTTCCTCTACCCTCGATGTTTGAATTTATTTCTTTTTAAGTTTTTCGAATAATTGCAGCAAGACGGGGTGGATGCTGGTTTATAAATCAACATCTTGATTTCTTAGAGAAATGTTGGTTAAAAAAACTTTTGATTTCTAGTTTCTATGGAATTAGTGTCTATGTACGTCTCTTTAGATTCCTTGGGCTGACAAGTATACAGATTGAGGTGTCTTGTGGGTATGTAAATTCTATTATCAAATCAACCGGCAGGAAAAGCTATCCCTACGGGAAAGCTATTAATCAGTTTATATATTGAAATTCTGGACAAATTTTCATGGCAAAAATTTTGTTTTACGTTTTTTTATCGTTAAATTGATGAAAAATAAGGATGAACAAAGTTGAAGACTAGAAATGATTCTTTTTTTCTTTTAACTGGACTTGAAATGATTTTAACATGAATCAGTTGAACATTTTCATCCTTTAAACTGTGAGTAAATTAAGGGTCAATGGTGTGAGGATTTCGACCCATGAGTAATTGAATTGCGCCAAAAAAAACAACAGCAACCAAATACATGAATTGAGATCCCAGAACATCAACTCGACTTCCAAGCCCAAAATTCGGTATAACAGCCAAGAAAATACTAGCACGCAACCTAAATCACTTGTTAAAAAGAAAAGAGGAAATTACACTCAGTATGGAGTTCTAATTTTTATGTTTTTCTCATATATATACGACCCCTTCTTTTTTCATTTTTATTCTTTTATTTTTTAAAAAATACGCTATTTTTCCAAAATGTAATTTGGTTATTTTTTTAACCCGTTTTAAGAGTGTTTTGAGTCTCTCATTCACTATCATAGCAAGAGTTTTCTCCGACTTGATTATTTTTTATTGTTGTAGCCCACAAATTTGATTTAATATAACATAAATTATTAAAAAATTCACAAAAATTGGCATATTAGGCTTAATTGCAAAAATAAAATTTTGAACCTTTTACATTTTTTATAATTATATTGCATAATTTAAAATCGATAATTTTTAATAAGAACTTATTTATTTATTATAATATTATTATTTGTTAAAAATTCAAGCAAAAATTTACCTAAATTTACTAACATATCAACCAAGGCTGATCCACCTTATAGTAAGTGACATGTGCCCCTTGATTTTTATAAATTTTTAGGTAAATTATATTTAATTTTTAAAATCTGAAATTAACGAAATCAATTTTTTAAGAAAAATTAATTTTTTAATCCCTAATAAAATACTATTTAATTTAATTTTACTTCATTTTTTTTTCTTCATTTTCTTTCTCATTTTGTATTTTATTTTATTTTATTTTCTAATTTCGTAAAAAAATAATTATGAAGGAAAATGTATCACCTTTCTAAAATTGAATATTTCTAAAATTACTGCATATGTCCTTGCATATAAGGCTAATATTATAAAAAAAATTATTTAAATTTTTCTCTAAATGAAATTATTTTGATTTGGAGAAAAATAAAACTTCAATTTTGTCTATTTTTGGTTTTCAAACTCTCAATTAGCGACTTTTTAAGTAAGCAAAATTATCCTTTTCTCTCTTTATCTCACCCACCAACATCGTTACTCAACACACGAGTTTTCAAGAATTTCAATAACCATCCCTGAGAAAGAGTCACAAGAGACAGAACAATCAACCCTTTTTCTGTTGTTGAAAAAGAAATGTTTAAACAAGTTTTTCCTTTTCTTATTTTTCATGCTTGTGGGATATGCTTATAATACTTTGACATATGACAGTGTATTTATATTAATTCTCACTTGAATTTGAGTTGATGATAATATTATAACAAATTACTAAACTTATGCATGTTAGACATTGTAATACTAAATAAGAGCAGTACTCAAGGTATACTAATGATCTGCGCCAATAATAATTGTGAAGTTGTGAGTTGTGACTGCCAAATTCCACGTGAACAGTGTATGTGGCGCGACGAATAGACCATGTAAAGCTATTTGTATAGCCAGCAGTGACATCTGTTTTTCTTTTTGTTTGCTTGTATTAATTTGTTTTGCCCGATAGTGAATACATACACCAATTTAATGAGATTAAAAATAAAAAAGAGTTTTGGTGTTTTTTTATTTAATAAAAAAAAATTAAAAAAATTATATTAAATAAAATATCTTATCGCTTATTAATTATATGTATAAAAAAAATTATTATATAGTAAAAAAAATTTCAATTTTTATAATATTAATTAAAAAATTAGTATTTTTTTCATTGAGAATTGTTTCATATTATTTTATTTTAAATTTGAATTTTTGGTATTTCAATTAAAATAGTGAAAACTAATTAAATGAGAAATGGGTTTAATTAGTTGAGATTCAATCAACTTCTGAATATCAGGTGGTAAAAAATAAATAAATAGACTTTTGATAACAATACAAAGGAAGAAGTTTTACCCCAACTTAAAGATATGCTCAACACATATGTTTATGAGTGTAATATAATAAATATATTAAATAATACACTTAAAATCATATCTAAATTCTAAGAAGTGAAGTTTTTTTTATTTTATTTAATATTAGAGAGAGTATAATTTTAAATATATTATTTTAAAAAATAAATATTTATCGCTAAATTATGTTAAGTGTGGTAAGAAATTACACCCTAAAACATACGATAAATAAGAAAATAAATAGAATACAAATCATTTGTCTTCTCTAAAATGAAATTTTGAGACACGTCCCTACCTTAACTTTATTAGGTGTAAGACATTAAGCCCGAGTAGCCATGCAAAGAGAACCTTATCACTCACCATTTTTGTTTCTATAAATACCAAATGCCTCTCTCACACAGTTGTCACTTCACCTTTTGACACACCCCAACCAATAACTTTAACTCATCATGGCTAAGCCTCATTACCTCTTCTCTCTCTTTATCTGCCTTGTTGTTCTGTTTCATGGCTCCTTGGCTCGCCAGCTACTTCAACAACAAAACGAGTGCCAACTCGGAAACCTCGAAGCTCTCGAAGCTGATAACCGCATAGATAGTGAAGCAGGTTCGACTGAGTCATGGAATCCGAACCATGAGCAGTTCATATGCGCTGGTGTAGCTGTTGTTAGACGCATCATTGAACCCAAAGGCCTTTTATTGCCACACTACAGCAATGCTCCACAACTTGTGTACATAGAAAGAGGTAAAAAAAGATTCACATTGTTGTTATTATTATTATTTTCAAATCAATTTATACGTCCGTCTATCTACATATTATTAACTGATAAATTACATTTCAGCTATTGAACATTAATTGTTTATTTGTATGTGTGTGTGTGTGTGTGTGTGTGTGTGTGTGTAGGTAGGGGGATGACTGGAGCATTATTTCCTGGATGCGCTGAAACATTCCAAGAATCTCAACAACAAGGTGGCAGCAGTAAGGTTCGAGACCGGCACCAGAAGATTCATCGTTTCCGGCAAGGTGATGTCCTTGCTTTGCCTGCCGGAGTAGCCCATTGGTGCTATAACGATGGTAATGAGCCTGTTGTTGCAGTTTATGTCCTTGACACGTCCAACAGTAACAACCAGCTTGACATGAGCCCTAGAGTAAGACTTATAAAATAAAACAGCAGCAGATCTCTCTCTATTTATATAGAAATTATTTGAAATTCTTAAATTCAGGCGGACCTATATTTTATGAGTACAGGATACGATAATTTTTTAGTGCATTAACGTAATAATAATAATAATGACGACGACGATGATGATTTCTTGGCATTTGTGTTACAGCATTTCTATCTAGCTGGTAATGTAGAAGAAGAGTTACGAGAACAATATGAACGCCGCAGAGAGGGTAGCAGATATGAACCGTATTCTACCAGCCGTGGGAAGAGACTACAAAGCTCCTGCAACAATCTTTTCTGCGGAATGGACTCAAGATTGGTCGCTGAAGTGTTCGATATTGACCTATCATTGGCTAGAAAGCTTCAAAGCGAGAGTGACTTCAGGGGCAGCATTGTGAGAGTGGAAGGATTTGAGCTTGATGTAGTCAGGCCAGCCAGGACTGACCAAGAGAGAAGAGAGCAAGTAGAACCATGCAGAGACGTAGGCCGATGTCCTGGAGGCGGAGCTGGAGGACGTTGCAATGGCATAGAGGAGACCTTCTGCACCATGAGGATGAGGGAGAACATTGCTGATCCTTCACGCGCTGATGTGTTTGTCCCAGAAGTTGGTCGTATGAGCACTGTCAACAGTCATAATCTCCCTATTCTTCGTTGGCTCCGACTCAGCGCCTCCTATGTTGTTCTCCGTAATGTAAGTTGGTGATGCGTGCACTCTAACGTCCAATTAAAATTTATATAAAGTAATTAATATGAAATCTTATTATTTTTCAATTGAATAATTTTTTATTAATAAACTTAACATGTATATTTTATAAAATTTAATAATAATAATAATAATAATAATAATAATATCAACACTTATTAATGGTTAAAGTGTTAACTCTTATAAGTCTTTTCATGGTGGTCATAAAATATTAATTAATAAATTAAAATAATAATAATAATTATATATTTTGGCATTTGCAGGATGCTGTGAAATTACCCCACTGGCACTTGAATGCCCATAGTGTAGTATACGCAGTGAGAGGTCAAGGAAGAGTTCAGGTGGTGGATCAGTTTGGCAACTCTGTCTTTGATGGCATCTTCAGGGAAGGACAGGTTTTAGTTGTACCACAAAACTTCGTAGTGGTGAAACGCTCGGATTGTGATAGATTTGAATATGTGGCCTTCAAGACCAACGATAATGCCATGACAAATGATCTCGCCGGCCGTACCTCCGCCGTCAGAGCAATGCCGGTGGATGTGATCGCCAACGCATATCAAGTTTCTTTAGAGGATGCAAGAAGGATCAAGTTTAATAGGGAAGAAACCACATTCGCTGTGTCAAGGTCTCGGTCAGGATCAGGATGGAGGGGTTTTCCCGTCTCTGAGGCTTAATTAAGAACTAAAATTAGAGCCTTTTTTTGTGTTTTGCCGAATGTGGTAAATAGAAGGTGGAGAAATAAAAAGGGACGTTTTATGATCTCTTGTAGCTATGTAAGCAAAGAGAGTTTCTACTTTGGTAATAATGGATACTCTAATCATACAATTTTCATGGTTTTGTAATCCTCCATGTAATTGTTCCAATTTTAAAATTTTATTTTATTTTTGATAAATTTGGCTTTAACATAGGGTTTTAATCTTAAAATCTATCAGACCTAAGCAAAAAAAAAAATAAAAAATAAAATTATGAATTAGTATGATAATCTAAAATATAATACTCTCATCATTTTATAAATAAATGTTCTAATTATAAAATATACGATTATTAAGAAAATAAAATTTAATCTATTTTAATATTTCTAATTCATTTATTATTTTAATTTATTAATTACTTTAATCTCTTTTCACTTTCTTAATTCTCTTACATTTTATATTTCCTAATTAATTTTTACATTTTTCAATACATTTTTAATATGGATATTATTATTAAGTTAAGATAAAATATAGTTTAAATTAAGAAATATGAAAATTAAATTAAAATATATTTTAAAAAAAATAGAATGTTATTATAGGACATAGTATTATATAGTTCATTATTAAAAAGTGATTGTAAAATATTAAAGAATAAAATATAAATATTATGATATATGTTTTGAATATAAATATAGACTAAGACCTTGTTTAGTTTAGCTGTTCGTAACAGCTGGTAGCTGGTAATTGATAACTGATAGTTAACGTTTGTCATTTAATAGCTGATTGTTATAGGTATTTGGTAAAATTATTATTAGTTGTTGATATGTTCAATAATTATTAAAGATAAATATTAATATTTATTTTTATTTAAATATTATTTTTAGAAGATAATTTAATATTTTTAATTAAAAAAGTAGGAATTTTTCAAAATAAAGCTCCAATTTAAAATTTTTACAAATAACAGTTGTTTGACTATTTAACAGCTAATAACTGTCAATAACTAAACGCTATTATATAACTATTGAAAATAAAAAAGCTAACAGTTGCGTTAAAAATTTTTATCAAATATCTATTAAATCCTAATTGGATTTAAACTTTTTTATTAAGGTTATGAGGAGAGAAGATTTATATATAAATATAGGTTAATGTCATTTTTTTTATCTATTATCTATGTGATACAAAATTTATTAAAAAATTGAAAAATAAGAGAATGGATATGGAAAATTCATAAACATATGTATATTAATTGATTCCCTTCTGATTTCTAATATTAATATTAACATTATTGTTAATGTTTTCTTTGAAGGCTTCATTGCATAATATATTATGATAGTTGAGATAATGATCAATGTGCATTAATTATGTTTACTTGATGGAATTGACATAGTAAAAACACAGAAACAAAAGCTAGCTTGTGCCATACAAACGTGACCAACTCACCCCCTACGGAAATAATATCCTTGCATGTTATATAGAGAGATACATTTTCAGATTTTTCTAGCGATTCATGTACAATTAATTGAACTGTATTAAGGATGTCACAGTGAATTATAAATAAAAAATTAAGTTTTACTATAGAATTTTAAACTTAATTTTAGGAAGGCAAACAGTTACTCGTCTAACACAAATTATCATTTAAATGAAAAAATATCTTAGATGAATTTAATTTATTACGTAAGATTATAAATTATCAACAGTGATTAGTATTATTAAATAATAATTATTTATGAAATTAATATGATAATTAACTACTTAAATTATAAGATATTTATTATAATTAACATGCTGATATATTATATTATCATTAATTAATTTATAATTTTATATGGTATTCTCAGTAACCCTCCTTTACAATATGAGTTAATACATTCAAATCAATAGATCAACTGATATTTAATTAATATTTTTGATTATGATATGTTATTCATTTTTATAAATTCAAAGTAAATTTTATCTATTCACAAATAATGTAATTTATCTTAATATGTATAATTCTCTCTTAAAATCATTTCCCAAGAATAGTGAGTGAAGTTTAACTGCAAAAATAAAATAAAATAAAATAAAAATCACAAATCATTCTCATTGTCTTCTCAGGAATTTTGAGACACCTGCCCTACCCTGCCTTACTAGGTGTAAGACATTAGGCCTATGTGGCCATGCAAAGATAGAAACCTTTCTTTCTATAAATATCAATGCCTCACCCATCAGACATTTCACCTCTCAATATCACAGCCATTACTAATTTAAACATTAAATTATTTCATATGGCTATGACACATTACCTCTTTTCTCTTTCTATCTGCCTTGTACTTCTGTTTCATGGCTCCTTAGCTCGCCAGCAACTTCAACAAAAAAACGAGTGCCAACTCAATAGCCTCGATGCACTCGAACCTGATAACCGTATTGAATGTGAAGCTGGTTTGATCGAGTCGTGGAATCCAAACCATCAGCAGTTCCAATGTGCTGGGGTGGCTGTTGTTAGACGCATCATTGAACCTAAAGGCCTTCTATTACCATCATATAGTAATGCTCCCCAACTTGTCTACATAGTAAGAGGTAAACAAAAATTGACATTATAACTGTTATTTTCTTTTCACAGTAAAAAATATTCTCGAATCAGTAGTTTTACATCTATCAAGACATTATTAATTAATAAAGTAGGTTCAGTTATTGATGTTAGTTATTGATTTATGTATATATAGGTAGGGGAATGACTGGAGCCTTGTTTCCTGGATGCGCTGAAACATTCCAAGAATCTCAACAACAAGGTGGCAGCAGTAGTGTTCGAGACCGCCACCAGAAGATTCGTCATTTCCGGCAGGGTGATGTCCTTGCTTTGCCTGCCGGAGTAGCCCACTGGTGCTATAACGATGGTAATGAGCCTGTTGTTGCCGTTTATGTCCTTGACACCTCCAACAGTAACAACCAGCTTGACATGAACCCTAGAGTAAGACATATAAACACCACTCTATCTCTCTATCTACATCCACACATATCACATAAAAGTGAATTTATTTTCTCAAAATTCAGATAATTTAACCCATATATTTGTAAGTACAAGATTCACTGTGCACTGTTTACAATACTTTACATGATAATAATAGTAGTAATTATTAATAATAAAGTTATGATGATTTATTAGTTTTTTTTTTCTTGTTTTGAACGTTGTTTTACAGCATTTCTATCTAGCTGGGAACACAGAAGAAGAGTTCTCGCAACAATATGAACGCGGCAGTGAGGGTAGCAAACATGAATCATATTCTACAAGCCGTGGGAAGAGACAAAAAGGCTTCTGCAACAATCTTTTTTGGGGAATGGACTCAAGATTGGTCGCTGAGGTGTTCAATATTGACCTATCATTGGCTAGAAAGCTTCAAAGCGAGAATGATTTCAGGGGAAGCATTGTGAGAGTTGAAGGAGATCAGCTTAGTATAGTCAGGCCAGCTAGAGAGCAGGAGCAAGAAGAACGATACAGAGAGCAGAGCCGATGTCCTGGAGAACATTGCAATGGCATAGAGGAGACCTTCTGCAGCATGAGGATGAAGGAGAACATTGCTGATCCGTCAAGCGCTGATGTGTATGTCCCAGAAGTGGGTCGTATGAGCACTGTCAACAGCCATAAACTCCCTATTCTTCGTTGGCTCCGACTCAGTGCCTCCCATGTTGTTCTTCGTAATGTAAGTTGGTGGCCCATACCCTTCCAAATTTGGACTGCGATTTAGCCAACCCCAATTAATTTTCAAATGAAGGCTGAGTTGAGTTGGACTGCAATTAATTATTTGTATATATTGGCGTTTGCAGGATGCTGTGAGAGTACCGCACTGGCACTTGAACGCCCATAGTGTAGTATACGCCGTGAGAGGTCAAGGAAGAGTTCAGGTGGTGGATCAGTACGGCAACTCTGTATTTGATGGCAACTTTAGGGAAGGACAGGTTTTAATTGTACCACAAAACTTCGTCGTGATGAAACGGTCAGATAGTGATAGATTTGAATACGTGGCCTTCAAGACCAACGATAATGCGATGACAAATGATCTCGCTGGCCGTACCTCCGCCGTCAGAGCAATGCCTGTTGGGGTGATTGCCAATACATTCCAAGTTTCAGTAGAGGATGCAAGGAGGATCAAGTTTGGAAGGGAAGAAACTACCTTTGCTACTTCATGGTCTCAGTCAGGAAGGATGGCTGCGGGCATTCAGCTTAATGAACTAAAAATATAGCCTTTTTGTTTTTTTCACCAATGTGAAAAAGTATAAGGTGTACAAATAAATAGGGACTTTTTATGGTCTCTTGTACTGATGTAAGTAGAAAGTTTCTACTTTGGTAATAATAAAATTTCTATGTGACTTCTTATTGATTTCAATATCAAATAACAAAAATTTATAATTATATATAATTATTGAGATACAATAATTATAATATATACCCATAATTTAAATAATTAATTATTATACAAATTTTATAAAATAATTATTAATAAATATATTAAATTATTATTAATTAATTTATAATCTGACGTAAAAATTGAAATTCATCTAATAATTTTCATAAATATAAATTTTATTTTTTATCTAAAATTTTGAGAGTTTTTTAACAAACACAATTGTTGAGAAATAATATCCTGGCTTTATACATATATACATTCATAATTTTTTTAAAATGCAATGCCTTTGACAAATTTTCAAATTTAGAATTTTTGACCGAAACATCTCCTAATCTTATCAATAATAATTTGCATATACTAAAATATTTTTAAAAACATATAAATTAAATAAAAATATGACTAAAATATATGCAAAACGCAAATCTTTGTTCATTTTTAGTGAGAATGATGACAGATATAATTGTAATAATTAAAGTCTAAGAACTACATTTATTTCAAATATATATTGTATTTAATGGTAAAAGCAGATAAAAAGTTCACAAATTTTTAATTAATTTTATTTTCAATTCAATCTAAATAAAAAATCGAGGATTATTAAAAATATGGTTCAGTTTAGTTTAAAAAAATAATTAAATCAAAAATTTTAACTTAATTAAAATTTAAATATATAAAAATTGACTAAAACTAAACCCAATGAAAATAAACTAAAATTATATATTTTTATTTATATGCACCAAAATTTTAATTTTATATAGTTTTTTTATATTAAATTTTGAGATTTTTTATGATTTTAAATTAATCTTTATTACATAATATAAATTTTTTATCTATTTAAAATATAATTACTCTTATTTTTGTTTTTTATAAATATTTGAAATATAAATTTATATTGTAAAAATATTTTAATTTATATAATACTTATTTTTTATTTATTTTTTAATATTTTAATATTTTATTATTTAAACTGATCCAACCAAAATTTAAAAGCATTGCTTCAAATAATTTTTAGTATTATTTAATTTAAATTATTTACAAATTAATATAATTAATTTAATTAAAAATATTCATTTTAAATTAATCAAACCGAATCATAAATATATCTGCATGTATCATCATGGGCGGGTCAAACCCTGGCTCAAATTCGAATCATAAAGTCCGAGCCCACCTTCTGGCACCCCTACTATCCGTTTGATTATACATTACTTACTAACCTGGACTAGGGCAGGATGATTCCATTCCTATGGGTGTTGCTCTAGGCCACGTTTGTTTAATAGAAATTAGAAAATAAGTTCTATTGAAAAAAAAAATATATGATAAAATGTTTTAAAAATATTTTTTTATTATTTGATTATAATATTAAAAATCAGGTAGAAAACATTAAAATTTTCACTTTATAAAATTATAAATACATTTAAACTTATAATAATTTCTTATTTGTAAAATATATTATTAAATAAGAAAAAATTCATAAAATTATAAACTATAATGGCCACTGATAATTGGTAATAGTGCTAATGATTCCATGATAGTTATTGGTGTTTATCAATAATGATTATTGATGATTGGTGGAATAACAGGTGTCAATTTATATATTTTCTTTTAGTTATAACATATTTATTTATATTTAAAAAAATAATGTTGATTATTATTTAGCTTATAAAATTTATCGAAATTAATGAAATAATTTTTATATTTTGATAAATTTATTATTTAATTTTTATTTTTTGATTTCGTCATATTAATAACTTATTCTGCCTATTTTTTTTTTATAAATTTTGTTAAAAAAATCAAAATTTAAATCAAAATTTAAAAATAAAAATAAAAATAAAAAAATAACTTTTTAATTTCTAAAATATCTTTTTATTTTATTTTAAATTAGAAATATTATTTTAAAATAAAACTCATAATTTATTTCTCTCATTCTCTTTACATATAAACCCATAATTACAAAAAATTCTTAAATAATATTTATTAAAAGAGCTGAAAATTTAAAGGTTAATTATTATTTAATTCTGAAAATTTATAAAATTAATTAAGTGATCCCTATTTTGGTGTGACTGATTTGAAAAATTTAATAGCAAGTGAATGATATTTTAATTATTTTATAAGTATTTAATAAAAATATACGAAATGACTAATTCGTTCCCAAAATTAAAAAATAGGAAATAAATAATGAGTTTCTCAAGATGTATAGATCATTTTATTAATTTTGATAAATGTTTAGGGTATAAATGATAATTAACTCAAAAAATTAATTAATTTTTAAATACTTCAAATACTAGAAAATATGAAAAATATTTTAAAAATAACAAATGAAGCGTTGGATTGTTCTTAATTAATATATATATATATCGATTTCAGATTTTTTTAATCAAAATAAATTAAATATGAAGTATAGATTATAATTTTTTTTGGATTAATTATTATTTCTCCCTTGTAAAATGACTCAATACATTAACTCTTTCTTGAAAAATATCACAATATATTACTAAATTTTTATGTATAATTTTATCGTTAATTAATCATAAAATGGTCAATAAAAACTGTAAAAAAATAAAAATATTTTTACCCATTTATTTTTAATTAATTACATTTTATTTTTATTTAAAATATATTTTTTAGAATTAAAAAAATATATTTTTATATTTTTTGATAAATTTAAAAATAATTTTTTTAAAAAAAATAATTTTTATTTTATTTTTAAAAAATATTTTTACATTTTATTTTTAAATTTGTCAAAATTATGAAAATGAATTTTTTATTTATATTAAAAAATTTAAGGTGAAATAATTTAATTTCTTCTTAAATTATATTTTTTAAAATAAAAAATAAAAAATATTTTTTAAAAAATATATTTATTTATTTATTATTTTTAAATTTATCAAAAATATAAAAATAAATTTTTTAACCTTAAAACTAATTTTTAAAATAAAAAATAAAATATAATTAATTAAAAATAAATGGCAAAAATATTTTTATTTTTTTATTATTTATATTGATAATTTTAAAATTCACTAATGATAATAAATTTTTTAAAAAATAAAAAAAAATTAATATATTAATTATTTTATGATGAGAAAATAATAATTATTTTTTTTAAATTTAATTTAATCGGTTTGAATTGAATTTGGATTGGCGTAAAGTATTCTTTATATGGAGCTGCATTCTACAAGTGTGGTTTATAATTAAACCAAGGCGGCGGTAATACGACCACGGCTTTCCAAATCCACATCCCTTATAAATTTATCGAGTTAGCCAAACTGGTTCCCTCTCTAATAGCTGGAAGTACTTCAGGCTAATATTTTTAAAATTGAATTGGTTAAAAAATCATTAAAAAAATAAAATTTAATATTTAATTAAAATCAAATTGATTAAATTGAAAAAAATAAATAAATAAATAAATAAATAAATATATATATATATATATATATATATATATATAACTTGATATTTATTATATATATAATGAAAATAAATATAATTTGATATTTATTATTTTTGATTAAAAATTTAAAAAATTAATTTTTTTTTTTTTAAATAATTATGATCAGTTCGAATCAGAAAAATTGATTCGATTCGATCGGTTTATCGGTTTTTAAGAGACGGGTTTTGAGACTGACCGAATCGATACTTGGTTCGGTTCCCGGTTTTTCCGGTTCGGTTCGACCGGCCTTTCCGGTCCGGTTTTAACAACCATGTGCAGGGCAACTAGCCCTCGCTTCACGAAAACTACAGTTCGTCCCCTTCTTTTCTGGGGAGGAAAACATATGATATAAAATCGCCATAGAGCACCAACTTCAAATATTAAACCCCTAATTTTCTTGAGAAAATTTGATCTTTCTAATGGCTAGTAGAAAGCTGGTTCGAGATATATTCCTCTCAAGGCAGTCCCTTTTCCACCACCTAACGTCTCAACAGGTTCTTCCCTTAAACCTAAACAGTGGGTTAAATGAAAGTTAATTTTTTTTTTTCGTAGTTGTTATTAATTTTTTTTTCATTTATTGAGTTGTTGATTTGTGCTTTAGGGTTCAATCACGAGATTACGGTTATTGCCATCGACAAATGGGTACTTGGGTTATCGTCGATTTGGTGTATTTAATGAGTTCTCCAAGCAAGTAAAAGGAGAAGCTACCAGGTATTTGGTTAATCTTCATTTCTCTATTTGCAGCATAGCTTGTGTGCTTTGATGTTTGTGAGGTTTTATATTTTTTATTATGGTTAATGTTGTGTATGTGCATATCTAAATTCTAAAGCTGAGGACACTGCATACAAACAATTTTAAGTTTTATGTTCCTGCTAGGTGGGAATGCTTTTTAAGCTTTCTAAAATAAACTTTTTGTCTCAAATTAGTTGGAGTAGGTGGATATGAACAATCACCCGAGTGGCTAAGAATGCTAGTTTAATTTTTATGGCTTTGTTGTATATTGTTTATTCTCCTGTATTTTATGTTTTTTTTCCCTTTTGGTTCATCTTCTTACTTTCTTCTCCAATTCTAATAAGTGCTTGCTTAGGACATTAATCGTATTATTATTTTGTTCGATACAGAAATCAAGAATTTCGGCATTCCGTTAAGGAGTTTAAGAAGAAAGCAGAAGAACTGAAAGGGGTGAAAGATGATCTGAAAGTTAGGTAATTTTATGGCATTATGTTCATGTCTTGAGTAATTTTAGTTTTATTAGTTAATAGGCTGAGACATACCGTTGTATGTCAAGGGAGGGCCTGAGATGGTGAAATGGCGAATGCAGAACAAAGCAGACAACTGAGCAGCTGTACAAGCAAGTGGATGGTGTTTGGACAGAGGCTGAAGCTACTGCCAAAAAGGTACCATTCAGATTGATATTCAGATTTTATATTCGTTTATTGTGTTCCCTTAAAATTCATTTTTCTGATTTTACAAGATCTAGACCCAGGGCATGCATTTCTGGTTATATTCAGTAAACTCTTTTGTAATATCATAAGTTATGTAACATAAACTTCAGATTGAAGTGCTTTAAAGCCCATGCTATTTACTCATATTTATATTGCTTTGGATCCAATGCCATCAGCAGGATTTCTGCTCGGACAGTTGTATCTCTGTCTAGTCTCACTCCTATTCCATCCTCCCACATAGTCTATATCTATGATATTCTTGTTTGTCATAAGGTCTTGTGCCATTGCATTTGCAAACATGCCTGTGATGCATAGGCGGATGTATATAAAGGAAACCCCCCTTAATTTTTGAGATTTTTCGGGATAAATTACAATTTAGTCCTTGAAATTTGATAAAATTAATAAAATAGTTCTTTTATTTTGAAAAATTAACTTCTTAGTCCCTGATAAAGTACTATTTAATTCAATTTTCCTTCATTTTTCTTTGTTTTATTTCCAATTATCCTTCATTTTCTTTTAATCTTCTTCATTTTTTTCCCAATTTCCTTCATTTTTCTTTTTTAAGTGATATTGTAATGAGTTTTGGTTATTTCTAATTGAAGTATATGTTTGATATTTTTATTATTTTTATATTTTTTTAAATAAATTTATTTCATTATCATAATATTTCTTCCTAAATTTTCTGCGTCCGTCACTGAATGTGAAGGGTGCCCCCTTCCTAAGATTCCTGCATTCGCCCTTGATGTGGTGTGTCTCAAAATTGTAATTTTGTGATGCTGGTTTATGTGAAAGTTCCTGTAATTTTAGATGTGTGGTTCTTTCATAGTCATTTATCCTCCACATTATTGCGAAGAGCTTTTTACTAGCATGGATTAAAAATAGCTTTTTTTTTTTTGCTAGAATTTGATTTATTGCTCTTTTTGTTTTTGCAGGTTTCTGCCAATGTTAAAGGGAAGATCTCAGCTGCCACAGAAGAGGTCTGGTTGCTGTTTAGGTTGATTGTTCTTTTTGTTAGTTGCTGCTTGTGTTGATTAACATTGATTATTTATTGCACTTTGTGTGGTTCAGGTCAAAGAAACATTTAAAATTGGGAAGCAAGAGTCATCTGAGTCCATGGGCGCTTCAGACAAGGATGGAGCTGATGTAAAAGATGGTAGGAAGGCTTCATCTGATGAGGAGACCAACAAGCAAACTGAAACTAGTGATAATGCAGAAACATTATTTGGAAAATTTAAGTCAAGTATACCTTCCTCAAAGATATCTTTGGCCTTCCAGAGATTAAAAGAAGCAAAGGTCACCGACATGTTGAAAAAAGGGTATGATGTTGTGAAGGATGAGTTATACAGTAATCCTAGTAAGAGAAAGCACCTGGAATATACACCACCCCCTTCCTTCAAAGGTGAAACAAGTACACGAACGGACATTGCTGTTCTACCCTCAAAACAGTCCCGATGGAATAAAAAATGGGAAGCATTCCGAGAAAAAGTAAGTTTTTCCCTGCTGTTAATATGCCACTTAGTGTCAGAAAAGAAAGAAAAAGAGAAAAAGAAAACTATTTTTTTAAATCATCCTGCTCCTTACATTGAAATGAATTTTCTCATCTAAACCAGATGCAAGGTCATCCTATGTTCAAGCGTTTTGCTGGCTTTGGTGAGCCTGTTGTAACAAAAAGTCAAGAGGTATGATCCTTTCCTCTTTTTTGTTTATTTTTGTTTGCTTGAGTTATTTCTTTCATATGCAATTGTCAGTGTGTTTGCCTTGTTTCAATTCATTTTGTGCCTTCTGAACTGTCTTTTAACTTATTTTCTGGCTTGAATTCACAGATTGCAGAGGACATGCGGGAGAGATGGGAGACGAGTGACAATCCTATCGTTCACAAAATTCAGGAGTATGCTTCCTCTCTCTCATATTAGATGAATTCCCTATAAAGTTGCTCAGGTATCATTTTCCTTTCATGACAGTGTTAGTGATACAATCTTTCAAGAAACTGATGCTGCTGCATCACTGAAGGAAATACGTCGTCGAGATCCGTATGATCACATGAGCTTTTTTCTTTTTTCTTTTTTTTTTCAGTATTTTATCTTCAAATTTCAACAACTATTATTTTTCCTGTTCCCCCTCTCCCTCTTCCCTTTTCCATCTGATTGTTTGTTTGTGCGCATCAGATCATTCTCTTTGGTGGATTTTGTGGCTGAAGTCCAAGAAGCTATTGGACCTGTCCTTAATGCTTACATGAAGGTGAGTTCTGAGGTTACTTTGAGAGTACATGATCTTCTTGCTCTTATCATTTTTTTTTTTTTTTTAATTTAATTTTTCTTTTGAATTTTAGCATGGATATATCATTTTGATTGGTGTGATTTTGATAGTCGTCCGGATTGCCTATTTGTTGAGTAATAAAATATTTTGTATGTATAGGGAGATTTAGAAACTTTGAAGAAGTACTGCAGCACTGAAGTTGTTAGTCGGTGTGAGGCAGAGCACAAGGCTTTTCAGAGCCATGGAATATTTTTTGATAACAAGGTAAGAACTTTTGCCATGGAATACCTTGTGTTATTTCCATTCAATTTATTTGTTTATTGTTTTGAGAGCACCGTGTTACTCTATGTCATCATCATAGTTGATTTCTATTTGTCATAATAATCCTTTGAGTATTCATTTTGTATGGATGGAACAAATGCCTGCCCTTTATGATGGGTGCTAAATTTGTTCATGTCATCAACATCTTCTACTTCTCAAGAAAAAAGTCTGCTATGGATATAGTTGGGACTTGGGATAGTTTGTCATATGGGTGATATCCATTTGTAACTGCTATTATAAAATGACAAGAGTCCATCTTGAAATTTTGCCCTTTTATCCTCTCACAGTATTTTGTCAAATGAGTTGTTAGGCTAAGTATTTTAAGTCATGTCACTGCTCTTCCAGTCAGAATGTTCTCATTATGACCTTTGCAATTACTAAAGAAGAAGGAAGAAGCAATTGGGCTAGTAGTGTAGTGGTCCAATGCCAATCTCATGGTGCAGGAGTTTAGGGGATTCAAACCTTGACGCTCACTCGTGCAGTTGCACTGCAGAATGCATATTTTGAGCACATCTTCTAATAGTGATGCAGCATTTTGTGCTTCCAATTCGTTTTTTTTTCCATGTTGTATAACTTGGTATTTCTGAAATCCGTGCTTTTAACAGGCTACTTGCACTTTTATGAGGTGGAAAGACATGCCACTATGTGGTTCTAATCTCAATCACTATGGCATATGTCAGAACATGGATTCAAATTAGTTTTATATGACATGGTAAATATATACTTGATATGATGGGTTGATCCTAAGATATGTCCTGTTGCAGATTCTACATATATCTGAGGTGGAAGTAAGAGAGACCAAAATGATGGGAACCTCCCCAATAATCATTGTAGCGGTATACATACACTTTCCTTTGGTTTTATTTTCCTGATTACTTGGTTGAAGGCACTGGAAAACTTCCCAGTAATTGACAGCTCTTTTTCTTCCAATAATTGCAGTTCCAAACACAGCAAGTCCACTGTGTACGTGATAGACATGGTGCTATAACAGAAGGGGGCAAGGTATGCATGAATCTTATTTTATACACCATGGCCATTTGTACATTATCCTAAATAATTTCTCAATTATGACCTGTGCCTCCGCATGTTTTGTTTTGTTTGCTCACTTGCGATTGACCAATTTCCAAGCAAAAGCTTGAAATGACAGCCATCTTGACTTGCTACATCAATATTAATGTTTAGACAAATCCCAGAAGATAAGGAGACAGTTTAAGTCCAAAATTGATAGCACAAAAAAAAAATTGAGACTTCAAGTCCATAAATCTTATAGAGTTGATGAATGAAGGGCAAATGATTCCCTGAAAATGCCTTGATGAATAGCAAGCTGCCTCTGCAATGTTTCTTCCTGGTTACCTTGTTGAATGAATTTGACTTTCTTAATGTGGATCAAAATATTGTTGTTTTCTTGCATCTTTAAGCATTTCTGTAAGCAATGTGTTTTAAGAGAATCTTGCCTCTCCTAGGATACAATCCACACTGTATACTATGCATGGGCTATGCAGCAAGTAGATCCAGAAGAACATGGAGAAGGTGCCATCTATCCAATATGGAAGCTAAGAGAAATGCAGCAGCTGGGTATCCAAGCCCTCATTTAGGCTTCATTTCACAATCTACAGATAGATGATGTACGTTAGATCTCTCTGGTTTTCTTTTTTTTCTTTTTGTTATTTCTACCCTGCGCTTCTCTGGGTTTTGTCGCTCCAGGGAAATCTTTTGATTAATATTTGTTGATTTGAACAAATAAAGAAATTGGTACTCGCACAATTTTTCAAGGATTTTGAAATTTCTTGTTCAGTTGATCAAATGCTTAGAAACAGCTGCTGCCATGTGCAATTGACATCATTGTTCAAAATGATGCTTTCGCTTAAATATTGCTTTCTTGTTTGTCTTGGCTACGATCTGTTATTCGTGAAGTATGTACAACCTTTTTTAGTGGTGTCTACAAGGAGACAAATTCTGCTGAAAGTTGAAAACCATAAGATTAATCCCTCTTTTGTGAATGGATTATTGAAATTCTCAAAATCAATTTAAATAATATACTTATGGTAAAACAAATAAAATACATCAGACATTAAAGTTTCAAGATAGATGGTATTTTTCTGAAAAAACAGATACAACCTTAAAGCCAAATAGACTCTCAAGAAGAATGCTTAAAACAGGATTTTATTGTTGGTTGTTGGCAAGCATTACTTCGTTAGCTCAAGGAGCGGAACTGTTGTTCCTATTTTATCAGGTGTTGCAATATTTGATGTTTGAAACATGTTCAAATTGCCTACTTGGTTAATTTGATAACATAGGAAGCAAAGAGTTGCAACGAGTTTTCATTATTTAAAGCCCTGTTTATGACAATACAATATAAAGTTCATAAACAAAAAGAGGCCACATTTTATTGATTATTACAACTCAAGTGAGTTCTACATTTCACTCTACAACTCTATATTTACAATAAACGGATCCTTCTAGAAATTTACAAGGAGGATTTCTTAGTAGCGGCCTTGGCTATAGCTATAGCCGGTAATGCTTAAATAGAATTAAGATCTTCTTCTGGTAGGGCTAAGAAGCATGGATTGTGGATCTCTGTTCTTTTTAACTAGTTCAGCTTCGGTTGGTGACATCTGATAAGAGTTGGCAAGGACATCCACAGGCATAGCCTTCAATACTGAAGTGTAACCAGCCATTGGGTGCTTCATTGGCTGGCTAGATGTTTTGATTGTTACGTACTCAAATCCATTCCTTCCTGCTCTTCCCACTGTAGCATAGAATTGAGGGATAACATACATATCTCCTGGGTTCACCGTTTCGTCCATTACAGTATCTCCATTGTCATCCACTACTTGTACGTGCAAGTTGCCGCGAAGAGCATACAGCACCCTATGGTCTGTCATTGACCAATATGGCGCATGCAATGCATTCTGCAATATGAATGACATTCGGAAGTCAAAATCATTAAACAGTTTAGCATTGAGATTGAAACTGTTAGAACAATAATACTGAACAGACTCTAAATCGATGTTAAATTGATGATTAGTATTTGATAAAAGATTTAGATAGATTGATGGATTACTGGCAGGAGATAGCCTCGCTCTGCACTCATTTGAAGTTCAGCAAGAATAGGTAGCTTTTGCTCGTTGACAATGTTGATTCTACCAGCCTCCCGAGTGTAAAAATCAGATTCTCTTTTGGTCTCAAGATTGTGTATCAATCTCATGCTGCAAAAGGTTTCTTCTACTCCATTTAATGGCGTCTGCCTCCTGTAATCTTCTTCCCTTTCATCAGATCCAACTATACGCATATCACTGTCACAACTAACTATTGTTCCCCTACCATCTCCTCCTTTCATTCTTCTTACAATGTCCGTTGGAACGTTGAATGCGTCGGCCAACATTTCCTCATCTAGTGAACGGAAAACATTCTGGAAAGTTTCTCGAACTGTTTCTGACCTTCTATATCGTATATGTTGTTTGGTTCCCTCAGGACTCCGCCTTTCGTCTCGGGACTGGCCGCCTCCGAGCACAAATGCCTTTAATCATGTATATATGCAAGTGTTAGCACAAACTAACCAAGACTAGCTTTACTTGAATGAAAAATTATTAATGAATCTGTTACCCTTAAGTTTTGGTCGAGCTGGTTATGTCCACTGTTAAGATGAACAACAGTGACGAGAACTAGCTCCTCATTACCATCATTATAGGACCAACTGACGGCACCCTGTGGCACGGCAATGACATCTCCACAGCGAACACTCTGTACTCTTTGATGTCGGTCTCGTCTTTCTCTTGTTTGGCCTTGGACTCCTGTTCGTTGTCGTTGTTCTGGGTGGAATGTTTCTGGGCATCCAGGATATGTCACTCCAACTACACCTCTTCCTGTACCATATATTTCCATTTTTAACGGTAGCTTCTTAATACCCAAATAAAATAAAATAAAAAAGAATTTAATTCTGTTGTTAGAATAAGTCTTGCAGGATATGCATTCATATATGAATAAATACCTCGCACAACATAAACCAGGCGAGGAGCAGGGAAAAATTGGGGCAAGGAAAGAGAGTTGGGTTGAATAATGTCCCTAAAAGAAGCAACACCAGCACATTGAAATTGGTCCTCTGATGGATCCCAAACCTCAGTGGTGCCACCTTCCGACTCAATTCTATGACAAGGTTGGCTTGTAGTGATCTTCTGGAGCTGGCATTGCTGAGCCTGGGTGTCCCTACTCAACTCAAACTGTCTAGCTCCATAAGCAAAAGCAAGTAAAGAAAGAAGAGATAGCAAAACTATCTTAGAAGTAACCATTGTATATGAAGAGCAATTGAGAGATGGTGATGGGGGTTTGGAACTTTAAGCTGATTTATAATGGAGAAGAAAATTGGACAATCATGCCAATCAGAAATGGTATGTTCTGCATGTTAACCAAGAGTTGCCACATTATAATTTGAGCTGGTAAAGATAGTCTAGCACGTGGTGGTGAAAGGAAAGTGTTGCTGTGCAACTACCAGGTTTTGCATCCACTACTTGGCTCCCTTTTACAATTTATTATTATTATTATTAATATACATTAGAAGATTGATTCAAACTTGAATTTATTCAGGGCGGAATTAACATTGTTGGGTTGCATGGTGACTAAAAGTTTTAAAAAATATATATTTTTTCTTGTATTTTTTATTTATTTTTTTAAAAAAATATATGAATAATATTCTAAAATTTTGAAATATTTTATTTTTTTATCTGTATTTTTATATGTATATATTTAATATAAATAAACCATCTTATTAACTTGAATTTTTTTTCTTAATATAATATTTAGTTCCCTCAAAATATCTTCTCTAATTTCGCTTCTAAATCTATTATTTCAATTGTAGACATATTTACTATTAAATTGTATCTGAATTCTGTATTACTATTTGAAAAATCAATTTATATTAATAATTATTCATTTTAAGACTCATTTGAAAAACTCTTGCTTATATAAAAAAATATATGTATTTTCTTTTAAGCATTCATAAAGACTCAAATTTAAGTTTATTATTCATATTATATATGTCCATAATATTAAATTATATTTAAATATATAAATATATTTTTATATTGTATATCCAAACAAATAGGATCAAGATTTAAAATTTTTAATAAAAATGTAAAAAATTTTAAAAAATTAATTTTAAACTGATTAAAAATATATAAAAAGCTAAATTTTAAAGTATCATTTGAAAAATTTTCAATAAATTAAAAAAAAAAATTTAGACTGCTGTAAGGGAGGCCCATCTGAACCTAAGCTATCTCTGTCCCTATGAATCATGAAAAAAAAAATATTTAATTAATATTAATCATATTTTATTTTTATAAAAAAATATTTTTTTTGTTTTTTTATTTCTCTTTGACTAATATTATAATGTCTCAATTTAGAGATGCCCTAATCTCTGCATGTCCATAAATTATTAAGTTGTACAAGTTAGTTTTTGGATAAATGCTTAATTTTGGGATTAATTGTTTCTAATTTTAATTATCTAATAATGTGTGTAAATCACGCATGATTAAAAGAAAGTGATTTTTTTTTAATATAATGTATAATAAATTTATAATTATTTTATTATTAACATAAAAATAAAAAATGCAAAATCAGAAAAAAAAAAAAAAAAGAAAAAGAAAGCAGAAGCACGAACTACTACTTATTACAAAATCAAAGATCAAAAATCAAATTGCAAAATTGTAAATTAAAGATCAAAAATCAGATTACAAAATTAAATTAAAAAAAAAAAAAGAGAAAAAAAATATTAATTACAAAATAAATAAATCAACAGAAAATCAAACCAGAATAACGACTATGCCTAGACAACAAGATCGAATAAGCACGAAAAACGATTCGATTGGAGAAGTTCAGAGGCATCAAAATAATATTCGTGACTAGTGAAAGTTGCTCATCAATATCGAAATTCATCAAAGAATGTTCAATATCTCATTTTTCGATCTCGCTCTTCAGTGAATTTTACATTTTAAATTTATGTCAAATTAAAATTCTCCAAATGAGGTGTTAAACAATACCAATTTTCATCAATTCGAATGTCAGTGTAAGTCAAAATCGGCCTCAAAAGATGACAATGGAGATATTTTCTCTCTCTTAGCTTGCCACCATCAATACCTTTAAGTTTTCTTAGAGGAGGGGATGGTGATGGTGTTGGTGGTTTTGATTAGAGATTGGTTGTTTGACTGCTCTTTTCACCCCCACCCCCTTCTTTCTCTTGCTTCTCTCAGTTTTAATCTCTCTCTCTCTCTCTCTCTCTCTCTCTCTCTCTCTCATCCGTTCAGTCTTTCTTCTTTTATAATTATTTTTTTTACTTCATTTTGATTCTTTTATTGTATAAAAGTAAAATTATTATTCAAAAAATTATATAAATATTATTCTAAAAAATATATAAATATATAATTATAGAAAATAATAATTATTTTAATTAATTTCTGAATCAATCTCAGTTTATATTTTATATTAATATAAAAATTTATATTATTAATTAAAATATTTAATAAATAAAAATATTATAAGAGTGTATTTTCTAATCGTGCATCCGTATTTCGTACTGTTATATGATTAATATAAAAAAATATTATATAACAATAAATACAACATAAGAAATAATTATGAAAAATGAAAAAATAATACTTAAAACTTGAATTAACAGATAATTAAAAAAAATCATAATAAGAAGTATGCAAATTAAAATGAAAATATATTCTAATTTATATATGGATAATCCTCATAAATTATAAAATATCCATGATTAATATATATACTCCTAATTAATTTGTCAACTTGAACTAAAATAATTAATAAGTGCCTCTTTAATGTTTTTTTCCTCTTAATTAATTTACTGTTAATTAATTCCTTTTAATATATTCTAATTCTAAAAATTATAAAAAATTCAAAATTATTTAACAATAAATAATTACAATACTAATCAAAAAGATAATTTAAAATTTAATCTTTGATTCAATTTTAATAGATATATAATAGATGAGCATGCTATTCATGCAAAGTATGTAAATTCTTGTTATAAATAATTTACCATTATACATTGATCATGATCAAATATAATTTATTATAGTTATGTAAATACTAAAGAAATTAATAATTATTTATTCCCACTCATTAGAAAAAAAGAAAGAAAGAAAGAAAGAAATATAAAACTTTAGTCCATTGAAATTCCAGAAACAATGGTAATGCTTAATTAGTGGTGCTAATTGAGCTACCACCAGAAAGGAAAGAAGATCAACAACTAGAAAATAAATAAAGACAAGAACCAACTTGGAGATTAAGGTTTATTATCTCCTAATTATTCATGCATGCATTCATCTTATTTAATTAATTTGCTGAGCCATCAACACAGAGCCATTGACCAACAAAGAGGGCAGTGCAGTTGAGATTTGGGTTAATGGAATCAAAGAACTCAGTGGTCAGATTGAAGAACTGGGCAACAGCAAAGCAAGTATCTCCATTGTTCACTCCATATACTGAATCACACTCTGGATTAGCTTTCGTCCCTATCAATCCAACTGTTCATATTTCAAAAATAGAATAAAATGAATATTCATTTCAATATTTTTAATAATACTTAAATAATAATTTTTATATATCTTAAGTTTAATGCTATACTTACCACCAAACAATGATCGGCTTTCAGCAATGAGGAGAAGAGAGAGCATGAGAATCAAGTAGAAATACATGGCTGTTTTGGTGCTAGACTTGGCCATTGTATCTGATTATTATTTTATTTTATATTTGCTCAAATTAGCTTAATTAGGGTTGTAATATTAGAGCAACTCTCTCTCCCTGAAGAGAACATTTCATTAAGCCATTGATATTTATAGTAAAAATTCAAAAAAGAGACAAAAACAGATTAGTAATGATTAATAATTAATTAATCTGAATTAAACAAGAGGCCGCCTGCTACATCAAAATTAATTGCAGCCCTTGCTTTTATTTAATTACATTCGGAAATTTCAATAAAGATTGCAGACGGATTTCACTATAACAAAGTCTTGCTTTCTTTCTTGATTCAATTTATCCGAAACTCTTAAGATTCAGATCATGCCACACTCTTTCTTAGTGTTTTTAAGGGATGCTGACTCTTCCCCACCCATGGTTTGGGTGGTTTATGTTCTCTATATATCTATTTTTATCTTTCATGCTCAAATTATGTGATATAGAGATGCACTGAGCAAATGTGGTTTTAATATATTGATTAATTATTTTCATGTCCTTTTTATATTTATTAATATAATTTTTTTTCTTAAAAAAAAAAGTCTTGGCAATTGCTATCTATTGCAAATGTGTTTTATTTATATATAAAAATGCCTTAATAAATTAGTTTTGATTTAATTACTCTGAAATTATCTTTAAATTAAGAGTGTAAAATTGCATATATGTTTAAACTTCAGTGAAGTCTAACTAATTAATTCACCCTGAAAATTCAAGTTATCTAATAAGCTTGGCTTTTTGGATATATAGCCAAAAAAAATAACTAAAATTTTAAAATTAAAGTCGTATTAATTTTTTATAATTTTACATTTAAAATTCATATATAATTATTCTTTATCATTTAAAATCTAAAACTATCTAAATATTTAAATTAATATAATTGAATTAAATTATGGTGTAAGAATTGTTCCAGATATTATATATATACTGAACTCAATTTATTTATTTTTAATTACCTTTAGCTATTTAACAATAGCTAATAATATTAAGAATTTAGGAGGTTAAGATATATGTATTTGTATAATTTGACTATAAATTGAATAATTAATTAAATTAAATTTTTATGAAATTATATGTTTTCTATTTATTTTAAAATTATTATTTTTTTATATTAAAATAAAATTATATATTAAAATAAAATTAATTCTATAAACTCTCTCTTTCCAAATATAAAAATTGATAAAATAAAATTGATTCAAATTAATTCTTTTTCAAAGTCAATGTTTCCCTTGTTTATGATAATTTAATTGATAATTTAATATCAATTAGTTAATCTAATATCAATTTTTGTGATTTTTTTATTTTTTAATTAACTTTTATTATATGATATAAAATTTTCATCTATTTAAAATAGAATTCCCTTATTTTAGTTTTTTATATATAAATTTTAAACATGTTGTAAAAGTATTTTAATTTATATTATATTTATTTTTAATTTTTTTAAAATATTTTTACCTTATGATAGGGGGTGAAGTCATGATTACAAACTAAAAGGGCCAAGAAAGACGAAAATTAATCTTTAATTCAATTGAACTTGATCTCTATTTGCTTAATTAGTGTAGAACATTTATTAATTTTTAATAAAAATTAATGACTGCAATATTTAATTGTCTTAAATAAACAATGAATTTTCAAGTTTATAAAAATATGACTCATATTCAAATATTTTTTATGTATTTTATTATCTTATTCAAAATTTAAAAATATTAATTTCGATAATATTCTGTCTTAATTTAAATATGATTTAAAACATTTACAAATTGGTATGGTTGATTTGGTTACAACTTTTTACCATAAACTGATCAAATTCAACCATAAATATCCCTATATATTCTCAATCAATTTACACATCTATTAATATTGAGTTTTTTGTTTACTCTGAAACTAAGTTCTCTCTGAGCAGGGCGAACCCATTTTCTAGCTTGGGGTGCCTTTCCAAAAATAATTTATATATATATATATATATAATTTTTAATATATTTTTAAAATATATCATATTAACCTTTCAAAATTTTAAAATATTATATTAGTCCCTTTAAATTTTCAGAATTAATTTTCATACCTATATATTTTTAAAAATACATCATATTGGCCTCTCAAATTTTTAAAAATTTCATTTTAGATTTCATATTTTTAAAATATATATATTTAATCCTCCAAATTTTTAAAATTTTATCTATTACATATATATTTTATAATTTTTATAAAATATATTATAAATTATCCTAAATTTAAAATTTTTATTTGTTATTAATATATTTTTATGTAAATAAATATTTTTAATATAATAATAATACTAAAAAATTTAAAATTATTTATAATAATCTTACAAATTTAATTTTTTTTTATTCACAATTATTTTGCCTTCAAATCCTTTTAGTCTAATTTCATCCGATCTTCTAGTAAATTTAAAGACACTCTCACAATCGTACGTTTAAAATCTTTCTCCTCATCGTGGTATGATCCTAAGTTAGAATCACAATCAAAGGAATAAACCTAATTGTCATAGTTATAATCCAATATTCAAATGCTTCATTTTGCCTCCTTCCAAAAGCGTGAGAAGTCCATGAGAGAGCGCTTTTCACCCACTGCCATCAACATCTTTGTATATCTTGCCCCAAATATGTAGCATAGACCTAAGCCAGCCCACATCTTGTCGTAAGCCAAATACGAATCTCTTAACATAAAACAAATACAAATGCAATATCGAATCTATTATCTATGATCTATCTTGAACTATTAAAACACCATTTTAACACATTCACACCCACAACATATCTCACCCTATGTCTTGCCTGAACCTGAGGCTTTCGCCCGCCAAGAAGGCATGCCAGAGTTTCAACCCCTCTAATTATTCTCTTCTTCCTTTTATACGGCGTAGAAGCCGCTTCCTCTCGCAATAAGAAAACTGCGCCTGTGTATATCGATAAGGTCTTTCCGCAGATGACTTGGTCAGGCAGCGTTCGCCAAGTAACAAGACATGAAAATTTTAAAACAGGCTGTGGCGTCAGCAGATGCAAATGCAGAAGCAGGAGAAGCAAGCGGCGGGGAAATTGGAAAAGGAACTGAAAGGGCAGATGATATGTGGGACTCGTTGACATTTGCATCTCCTTAACTGTGAGGAATAGATGAAAGGGCAGCAGGGGAATTCATTGCCACTTTCAGGGAAGAAATAGTAGTTCAGGAGACGATGGCATGAGAGTTATATGCAGAAAATGTTAGCTTATCATAGTTCATAGCTAGAGCTTATTACCTTGGATTTTGCTTTTGTTTGCTATTGCCTAAAAGTGAACGTTGTAGTTAGCGAGAATTCTATAGCTCCTGTAAATACTCCGGAAATAATAGATTTGTGCTTTGATTGGAATAAAATTAATTTCAAACATATTTATCAGCCAAGTTCGGTACTTGAAGAGCATGAACAATGGAGCAACACAAACTATAGGTAAGCTAAATTTAGAAGGAAGTTGATCAACATACATAAAATCACTCTCTCCACTACGCATGGTTATCACACAAAGGAAACTTTTTACAACACCAACAATCTGTATGAAGTTGATCAACATTCTCTTCAACTCCCAATTAACATTCAGCAACAATGAAGTGTAAGTGCAGGTGGTTTGTTGCAAGAATTGAGCGGTATAGCTAGTTGTGCCACTTGATGCAGCCCACCATAGAAATGCCTGCCACAGAGAATCCATCGTAACTTTGTAGCACTTTGGGATTCAGTGGAGGAAATTCTTCATTGGGTCATCATGATGTATTCTTGTCATCCTAAATGCCTCCATATCCTCAGGAGTAACCTGTCATTGTCGAAAACATTGGTGAGCTAACCTAAGAGCAAGAAAGACCTAATCCAGCACCTGGATCATGATGCCAAAACAATTATGGAGGGAAAAATGAGTAATACCTCATCATTCCATGAAACATTGTACTTGCGCTTCCTTTCATCTTTCTCCTCTTTCTTTCTTTCATTCTCCTGTATGAAAGAAAGATATCTAGTTAATCATGAATGACCTTTGACATTAATTAAAAACGAAGTTCATGCACATTTTTTTTTATCATAACAACAAACCCTAGAAGCAAAGGTCTAAACCTCACATATTTCCTTAGAACAGAAAATCGGCAATATATTATGCGATTTGAGGCTCTAATAAATCTAAAGGTTCTTAAAACCACTCCACTACCTAGTTAATCAAAACCAAAATACAATCGAAGTGGTTGGATTCCATATTCACCTTTATAAGCGCTTCAGCAAGTAACTTCTCGTCCAAAACCAAATCATCTGGTATCTCAGTTCCCCAAGTAGCTATCCTTTTTTCCTCCACTGGTGCTGGTGACTCTATTGCAGGTTTATAATACAAACAAGATTAATAAAGAGGGGAAAAAAATCTTAACATTGGTAATGAACTTCAAAAAGAAGTCACCGAAGTAAATACACAAACCTTCAGTGGTCTCTTTTCGAGCAATATTAGCCTTCATGAGATCTGTTGCAGCCTCAGCAGCCTTGATTCCAGCAGCACCTGTACAATAGCTGTTCCGAATTGTCTGCTTGCAGCACTTGTAGCCCCATTGATGATCCTTCCACCATGAACCCCACACACTTGTGTGGTTGTTAATGAAAACATCTTCTTCATACTTGCTTTTGGGAAGTACAGCCTCCTGTAAATAGAATAGGATGACAAACCAATTAATACAGTCCTAAGAGGAGGAGGAAGAGGAGAAAAGCCAGATCAGTTGAATTCTTTTTCCTAAGTTCAAGATTGACTTCATAATCTTCACGCACCAAACCACAAGACCTATCACATTTGTTCTAAAGAAACATGTAGTTGTGACTAGATGTAGATAATAGCACAATTATTTGTATCAGTCAAGGAAACGTAGACCTGAGTTACCAGAAAATGTAACACCTCCTAGCGTATTGTGTTTTGGAACATATGTTCTGGATTGTGGATCACTAGGATGCTGGGATACTAAAATCAGCGTTCCAATCGGCAAACGCTATATGAAGGGATATTCCAATGTAGGAATATTCGACTTGCCAAATACACAGTGTAGGAATTAAAATTTAGCTTAATTTAAAAAAGGTATGACCGTATTCATATATACTTTATTATTCTTTTTATCAGAAAAAAATGTTCCACATTCCAAATAAACATATTTTGTTCCATTCAAGCTAGCCAAAGAAGCCTACAAACAATATATGTAACATTTTACGTTTCCATTCTCATTCTGCACACCGGAGCAACCCGCACAACAGGTAACACTGACATAGACCAAAGACCAAATTTTAGAAAAATAAAATGTAGTACTCACAAGAATCTCCTATCCAATTTGAAATGATTCTCAATTCCATGAACATCCTAATGGCACCATATCATCCAAGTGAAACAAAGGTCAAATGCCAAAACCCAATCTTACCTGCCCCTTTATGATCCGTCCAGCACGATCATATTCAACTTGCCATTCACTTTGTCCCAGCAAAAGCTCTCTTGGGTGTTCTTCTTCATTAGCAGCATTGCCATACTTCTCCATAATTGTTTCCTTTGTTTGGGTCTTCAGTTTCTCCTTTATGACCTTATAATTCTTATATAGCAACTCTGCTTGGGATGGAGCTGCTTGCATGTGAATATCTTGTCCCTTCTCAAATGCCTCCCAAGAATGAATGTTCAGCTGCTTAAACTCCAAAGCTTGACCACTATTCCTATATTGATTATCTCCCTAAAAAATAATAAGAAATCAGGTCAAAACATCAGATATGAAATGAAGTTCTGAGTGCTCATAATTCCGCTTGATATTCAATGGCAACTTACCTCATAGAACTTCTCATTTGGATCTGCATCTGGGAGAGGATCCTCGCGCATTGACCGGGTTTTGGGGTCATAATGGGAGGAGTTAACATCAAGATTTAGAAGATATTTTGCTGTATCTTCCCGAATACGCAAATTCCTGCAAAGATATAAGTTGCAAGTTTAACAAACATCGAACATGTGAATCGAAATATATACAAGAGCACGACCAAAGTCATGGACAAGCAATTTGAACAGTTGCATTTCTTTAAGAAACCAAAATTCCTCTTTAGAGAAACAATATAAATTGTCCTCACCTGACAGTTCCAGTGCTTCCACCACCAGTTGTTCGTACACGCTTCTCTACCTTTGCAAAATCCATTTGTTTGCTCTCATCAACCTTGGCTTCATCTACTCTCAGATCATCTTCATCATTGTCCTCATCACTTGCGCCATTCTCAACATTTTGGTTACCATTTTTCTCCTCCAATTTCTTAAGTTGTTGTTCCTTCAAATACGTCCTTCGAGCTGCCTCTCGTGCTTCATATCTCTCAACAACATGGGCATAGGTTGATGTATCGTATCCATTCCACCGGTCACGCTTGCCATCATAATCAAGCTCAAAGGACTCTATTTTTTCATCAGGAGCAATGTGTTTATTAGTCCACCTTGCCCCCACTTTCCGGGGTCTATCCATGCATGACTTTACATCATGTGTCATGGCCCCACAGCTGTAGCAAACATGCCAAGATTAATTATTACTTCCAAATACTATATAGTAAAATACATATGAATTGCCTCCTGATGTCAATTTAACAAGAGGTAGCATAAGGTGAAAAAAATTATTAAATCCTCAAGACTGCTGAAATTAGATAAACACACACATGACACATGGAGATAGGGAGACCTCACTTACTTTTCACAAGCACCCTTCCTGTATTTTTCAGCTTGGTAAATTTTTGCACCTCTATCATACCAAGATTTTGTATAATTTGGGTCCGATTTCCACTTCCTCTGATGTTTCAAGCTCTAATAAGCAAATGAAAAAAAAAACAATTAAATCAAGATTCACCCTTCGTATAAATGTTTGAGCAGGTCAAAAAATGGCCAAGCAACTTACAGGTTTCTCAGAATTAAGATACCAAGGAGCAGAAGACATATACTGAGGAATATGAGGATTAATCTCCTTTCCATCCTCATCAACCTCGGCAGGAGCAAGTCCTGCTTTACGCGCTTCTTCCAATTCAATTTGCTTCCTATGGTCCTCCCTAGACTTAAATGCAACTGCAACAACCCACAATAACACAGCCAAATCAGTTACTATCACTAAACAAAAGACGAATTTTGAACTGTAACGAACATCTCCCAGGTAGTTAGGCTTCTGATACATCCCCAGCAAACATAAAGTACCAATATTTCTTTGAATTCGAGAAACCAAGAACAATATTCCCCAGTACCAAAATGACGGAAGATGACAAATTAAAAAGAAAAAAATTATTGAGGAACCCCAAATCAAATTGATCCATTATCCAATCAAAAGATAACCAATTATTCACCCAAGTATGAAATATGAAGTCCATAAAAACTAACTATTTTCTCTATTGAAATTACCAACCTAATTTAATAAAGAAAACCCCAAACGTTATATCAGAAAAAGTAACTGAATTCAACGATTAACGGTAAAATAGAGAAGTAAATCTGAGATATTAGAGGAAAATCCGAAAACATACCCGATGCCGTTGCCATGTTGGAATATTAATCGCAGGTATCAAACCCTAAATTGATCGAGTAATGAAACCCTAGAACGAGCGATAGAAATCAATTATTTTTAATAAACAGGTTTTCATTCTTATCCTTTCCAATCGCAGGTTTGGACAACGGCTTAAATGAGGTTAAACGACTGCGTTTTAAACTGACTTCCGTCGGGGGGCTAACTTCATAGGCTTCCCGGGCATTAGCCCTTTGGATTTATAACTGGAATCGAGCCAAATTAAATCAAATTTTAGCATGTTTAAGTTCAGTTTACTTTTTTTTTATATGAAATTAATAAAAAAATTATGTTTAAATTCCGCTCGTTATTTATTACAATAATTTATAATTTAAAATAAAAACTTCATCCAATTATTAAAAAAAAAAATGAGATCCATTGTGAACATTTTTATACTTCAATTTCCTTTCTTATTATCACTCCTAAATTAATCATAATATATATTAAAAAAAAATTCTAAAACATATATGCAGTAAATTCAAATGTGTATGATTTATGTTAAGAAAAAAATATAATAATAATTTTCTTAATATAAAATAATTTTTATTAATAAATAAAAATGTAATTAAATATATAATTATTTTCTTTTTAAAAATATTTAAAGTGGACATAAATTTTTAAGAATTCTTTTTCTAAACAAAAAATTAAACTTCTCAACTATTTTATGAAATCATAAGATATAATATTATTGAAACTAATTATATGTATATATCATTATTAATTATATAATCACAAAACATAAATCATATATATATATAAATATATATATTCAAAACACTTGTTTATCATAATATTAAGTTTCATTTATAATTGGTATCTTCAAATTAATTAGTTTAATTAATCTTAAAAATTTATATTTTAATTATAAACTTATTTATTTATATGTGAGATTTTAATTGTAAAATTGAAATATTATGATTATATAATTAAAGTAACTCTTTTCTTTAATAATTATGATTAATGAAAATTTTCATTATATTAATAAATAAAAAGATTTAAATATAACGCTCAGACTTTTTATATTTTTAAAAGGTATAAGAAGATGAATCAATTTTTTTTAAAATTTAAATTGTAATATTTTAACTAAATCAAGCTTTAGTCCTTAGAATTTATTGAAGTTTGATTTAAAAATAGTTAAGTATATAGATATAATGAATCATGCGAACATTAGGTGGTTGTATCAGAGTTGATTATCGGGCTAAAAATCATGCGGACTCTGCTTGCAGGTTCGAATATTGCGGATCATGCAGCAAGAAAAAAATTGTATGCAAATATCATTATTAATTATATAATTATGAAATAAAAATCATAAATATTTATATTAAAACCCTATAAACAAGCTTGATATTAAATTTATAAATGAGTCTGATGGCAATCTTATTAATCAAAATTTTCATAAGTCTGTACATAATGTTATTAATTGATCTATTTGCGAATTTATTAATTGAGTCTGATCATGAATTTAATTATAAATTTATAATTGAGTTTTTCATGAATTTAATCAATTGAGTTTTATTTTATTTAAATTTAACTCGTTTATTAATCAAATCTAAAAATATAATTTAAATTTAACTCATTTATATAATTAATTAAATGCGAATAAATTTTTATCCAACCCAACACCTAGCCGCTCGCTAACGAATCAATTCATTTACAGCCCCATAGGATCTTCTCTCTTTATATTAAAATAATCTATTGTACAACAAGATGGATGGACTTAGCTCGTTTAATATGCCAATGATGGGCCTAGTTTTAGGCCGTAATATACTGTTTTGCCTTAGCCCGATCTTGGCCCGATCCAATTCTTTTTAGATAAATTATTTTGCTATTTTGCTCGAGTGAATAAAAATAAAAATGTATAAATAATGAAGTAAATTAAAATAGCCAAATAATAACTTTGCAATATTAAAGATGATGCTTTTTATAAAGGAAAAAAAGTTTTCAACATCAATTTCAAACAAATCAGTAGTCATTTTTATATAAAATGATGATTTTGAAAAAAAAAAATTAATATAAAATGATCAATTTTGGATTAAAAAAATCAATTTGGGGAAAAAATGGACCCTCTAAAAAATTGTTAAAGATATGAAATTTATATAGAAATAACAATTTTTTTTTTTTTGTAATTTAATATCAATTTTTGAGAATTTTTAAAAATAAATATTATATTTAATTAATTTTTAATAAATATAAAAATAATTACTTTTAAAATTTTAATATGTCAAATTAAAGTATATTTTACAAAAAATTTAATTTATAAATTTTGGATTTAAAATAATTTTTTTATAATTTTTTAAATATTAAAAAAATAATAATTTGAAATCGCAACATAACAGCCATAAAATGACTACATATGTTACACCATATTATACATGATTTTGAGAGTTTATAAACACTAATCTTACTTGATTTTGATTACTAATTAAGAAAATATTATCATTGAAAATAATTTTCGTGATCATATTTACCGAAAACTTTTAGTAATCATAATTTTCTCATATGAATTCCTTATTGAATGATTATAGTCTCTTTAGTTTCATCTCGGCACCAGTTTTCATTTGCTTGCCACCTCAAGTTCACTAAAAAGGGAGTTTAGAGATTGAGAAATTCAGAATGAATTGGAGTCAACCGTATTGATTTCAAAAGTAAAAAATAATAATAATCTTAAGTACATTATATGACAAATTTTACAATCCACACTAAACAAAAGATAAATCTAAATAATTCTATTTTTTGGGGTTCAAAACTTAGATCTAGTTATTTTGACTAGACATCATTAGCATTGTAATGGGTTTGACTCAACAAAATAAAAATTTTAAATTTCTAAGGATTGATTATTTCAATGTAAAATTATTAAAAGATATATCTCATAACTAGAAAAGACTTCTCACAAAAACTTGATGCCCTTCCTTTAAATCAACAATGTAAATGTTATTTTCATGTATGATTTGAAAATATATCACTAAATGATCAAAATTTCCACACATATCCTCGTGAAAGCGATTACTCAAAGCTAAAGCAAAATTTAGACACATTACATTACACACACACACAAAAGAAAAAGAAAGCTAATGTCCAACCAAAAGATGATTGCTTTCTTTGCAAAATAGGTTCCTTCAACTTTGTTATAATTTGGTTTTTTGTGGTCAGATTTCCCATCACTATTCTTTCACATGTTTTGTTTTTTAAATTAGAGAAATCATACTCATGACAAGTTGAAATAAAATGCCACAAAATTTCAAATTTACACGAATTGACAATTCTTTGCCTAATCTTAATGCCTACTCATAATTCTACCAGTGGTTGAGCATTTGCCACTAAGCCTTTTTTTGTTGGAATTTTTAGTTTCATTTTATTTATTCATAATATTTTGTGTCAATGCGTGTTCCATGTGCAATCCTTTTCACTCCTAAAATGTCTGATACTACAGTTATTTTCAAAAGTTAGGTTACCATACACCGACGAAATAATTTAATAATGAGTATATATTTTTCTGAATAATAATTTTAATATGAATTATCTCATCACTAATAAAAAAAATTATTTTTTCCTTTTTTATTTTTTGAACTAATTTTGTTTTTCCATTATAATGTTTTTATAAAGATAATTTCAATATCATTAAATTAATATTTTGAGGAAATTTTATAAGATAAATTATTTTAATATTCTTAAAATTTTATGTAATTAGTTTGTTAATTTTTACTGTTTTAAAATTAGTATTTTTAGTTTTAGAATTATGTTAATGACTAGCAATTTAATTTTTATTTTAAAAATATGATTTTTTATTATACTTTATAGTTTTTCACATTTTAATTTATATAAAATTTTTATTTCAAAAAATTTGAAATATAATATACTTTAATATTTCAATTATTATTATTATAATGTAAAGAATTTTCTCTTGAAATTTTATATTGTTCATTGAAGTTAATTTAGCAATAAGAAAAAATACTAATTTAAAAATAATATATAAAAATTTAAAATAGTTTTCAAAATTTTATTTTTATTTTGAGAAATCAAATAAATTAATTTAATTATCAAGTAGATTTTTTATAAATTTATTTTACAATAAAAGGAAAAGAAAAAGAGAGAGAAAGAGAATTCAAATTTGACAACTTATATTCAAATTAGTATATTGGTATTACTAAGTATATATCTAACTAATGATTATGTACTTATTGAAAAACAAAAACAGCAAAAAAAAAAAAAAGTTAATTACTGAATCACAAAGTGTAACTATTTTCTGAAGATATTTCAATATTCAATTTATATTAAGCTCGGTTTGGAGATTTTAAAATTAAAATTAAAATTAAAATTTTTAATTTCAACATTTAATAATTATTTAAATTAAAATTAAAATTCTAACTATACTTTATAAAATAATAATATTCATAATTTTATTTTCAATTTATAAAAAGTATAATTTCAATCACGAAAATGTAAATTAAATTTTTAGTAAATTTAAAGAAGTATTTGATTCGTTAGTAATTTGAAGTACATTATTTTATTTTATTTTTTTAAAAAAGACAAGTACGTGATTAACGCCGTTAACTCGATATATATGGTATTGACATCGCACATGTGGAAGTCAGTTTTTTATTTTTTATTCTTGCATGAATGCCACGTCGATTATTAAATGTCTACATAGAAAATAATTATTTTAAATATATATATACATATAATTAAAAAAAAAAAACAAGCATAAGAAACTTAAAAAATATATAAATATATATATAATATTATTCATCATCAACATCAATTCATCAAACTCCATCAATCAATTCATTTCATTTTTATTTGAATTCATTTGATCCCAATTATAATTAAACCGCTTCAAAAATCTATTCCTTCAACTCCTTCAAATTCAATGAATTCATATTATCAAATAAATCAATGGCCATCACCAATCAAAAATACAAAAATATAATTAATTTTACATCATTTTATAATTTATATCACATCAAATAATAATTTTATTTTCAATTATAATTTTATTTTTAAAACAATCTTTTATAAAAAATATATATATATATTCTTTTTATATTTTTTTATCTATTTTATACAATTTATTATAATTTTTCAATATTTTATAATATTTCACTAATTATCCATAAATAAATATATTTTACATATTTATTAAAAAAAATCAGATGATTAATTAACAAAGTGATAATATAACAAATTAAATTATAATAATTTATTAATTAAATGACTCATTTACTATTAATATATTATTTAGAATAAAATTACATTAATAAAAATAATTAAAAAAACTTATATTATATTTATAATTAAAATTAAATATAAATATGAAAATTATATTACATTTATAATTAAAATTAAATACAAATATGAAAAATACATAGTATTATTCATTTAATTATCTGAATTAGTATATTTTTCCCATAAATAATTAATTAATACATTACGAAGTATAATGTGGACATCTTTATCTTTGATTTGTCTATAGCAATTAATAAATTAATGAAATCTTGTATTTTTATCAATCACAAATTCAACTTCTTTAGTTGGTTTTTCCCTCGCTTCTTCAATTGGTATATCAAGATTACGTTCATCCTCGATAATCATATTGTGCATAATAATGCATGTACTCATAATGTCATGTAACACATTTTTTCTCCAAAAACTTGTTGGTCCTGCCACTATTGCGAACCGCGATTGGAGAACTCCAAAGGCAAGTTCCATATATTTTCTACATGCTTTTTGTCGTATTGCAAAATATTTTTTTTCGACCCTGTGACTAGTAAATACTTTGCACAATAGTTGACCATTTGGGATATATATTATCAGCTAAATAATAACCCATATTATACTATTTATCTTGAATAATATAATTAGCTAAAGGAGCAATATTTTGAATAATATTAGAAAAAAGATTGGATGACTCTAACACATTTGTAATATCTGTTCATTATTTTTCAGAAAAAAAAAAAAAAAAAAAAAAAAAAAAAAAAAAAAAAAAAAAAAAAGAAGCTGGGTTTATAACCCCGCCCAGGGGGAAGGAAGGCAAAACAATAAAACACCCCCGGACGCCCCAGGTT
>CANXYC011798025.1:0-23328 GCA_948193065.1 Aleurites moluccanus
AGCAACTTATAATTTTCTTCTTGCACCTCTCCAAGTATGCTCCCCCTAAGCATGTGCACTCAATGACTTCTCTTTGAATGTCATACAAGTCCTTTTGAATGTATTAACCTATAGTTGAGCAATGGTCATGATTTCTCATGCGTTAACTAACTCAAACAAAATGTTAGCTCAAATAACACATTTATATTGTTTTGTTATCATTAAAATTAATATCAAGCCCAAGAGGGCTAACACACATGATATTTAAGGTGATATTTCACACCTCTTCGTCTTCCTTAGTAAATTTTCCAACCAAAACTTTCTCTCTCTTCATCACAAGTTTCGGCCACCATTGATGAACACCAAACCAAGTTGTTTTCTTTCATTTTTTGATCTAAACTAGTTAATTCCATCATTCTAAACACAAATATATCCTTAGATTCAAAGAAAAACTAAGAAAAATTGAAAAATCAAAGCTTTGAAGATTTCAAAGAACTATTGGAAAAGTAAGTGATTTTACCATTCTTTTGGTTTAGTTTTGATCCTAAGATGTTCTTTGATGTTAGTTAGTATCAAAAATGTGTTTAGGTTGGAAGAAAATCAAAAAGTTAAAAGGAAATCCTAATAGGAAAAGGTATGAATCAAAGATGTTATTTTGATGGAATTTTTGTTCAAATGAGTTGTATTTGATGCATTTGTATTGAATTAGTAGCCATCTGACAGAAAGAACTCCATTTGGTGGAAGTTCTTCAATGGTCGAATGTGAGGTGCTTAAATAATGGTTTGATGCTTTGATGTTTAATAGGTTTATATGATTGAATGTTATGCATTTGATAGGTATTTAAGTTATTTGAATGATTGGTGTTGAAAAATGAATGAATGGAATGAATTCTAACTAGGTCAAACCATATGGAGTTTATAGGTTTAATGTGTTAGGTTGAAGTAATTAGGAAGGAAAGGTTTGAATATGGATTAATGGTGTTTATAATGCAAATGTATGAGTTTAGATATTGAAATGGTATTTGATATAAGTACTTGGAAGGTAAACTTGGAATTTGGTGTATGTTTTATATGCAATGTTGAACTAAGTGTATATGAGTTCTTAACTTGGCATAAAAGTAATGAATATATGAAATGTAAGTCAAATGTGGTGATAGACATGTGTTTGATGCATAAAGGAATGAAAAAGGTAAATTGTGTAAAGTGAGGTCTATAGTGTATACTGTGTATGCTTTATGTCTTTTGATGTATATAATGTGTTTTGAAATGTATTTGAGTCTTACCGGAGTATTATATTTGGAAATAGGTGAACTGTCGAGTACTCCAGTTGGGAGTATCAAGCGGCGGGCCGATTAGGGCTACCGAATAGTGTTTGGGGGATAAAGTGGACAGATTGTATTAAAGGTGAGTCTATATGTATAATCATACATAATTTGCATCATATATCATATGATATATCATTTGGAATGATAAACCAACACTTGTTAACTTACAGTACCTACAGTACATTTTGACCCGTAAATAAGCCCACCGAAATGACTTAAATTGACCTAAACTTTGTTTGTCTATAAAAAGAAATCTAAAAAGCCAATTGAGCCCCCCACTTGGCGCATTCTTCTAGTTTTTCCCTAAGCTTTAAAATGGTATCTCATGGTCCACCTAAATCCTTTGATAGCATACTTAACCAGAAACTAGTCAAAAATCCTAAAACAGACCCGTAACAGCGAGTGTCAGTTGCGACAGCGCAATTCGGCCCGCTGACTATTTTTTTGACTTGACCCAAATTTGTTCTATTATTCATTATGGATATATATATGTTTGTTCCACAGATATAAGAGTTATATTTATGCTATTTATATTATTTTATGGAGACACACCCATATGGTATTATAACAGGGCTACCTCGATGGTGTAGCGGGTAATTCCATCGACCGTGTGCACACTGGTATTCATTAGACCCTTATTAGGGAGGGGTATCATATTCTCTAGCCGTAAGGTTTGATCTCCCTTATATATATTGGATTACTGGATTATGAACGATTGTGCTATTATAGTGCGATTGCACTTTTCACTGGACCCAATCCTGTTATATCATATGTGCGTTAACTCGTACACTGGATATTTATATGGATACTTGTTTCACCTTTTATTTGTTATCTTATATGATTCTACAGGCCATTTGTGAGCAACCATGGTATTATGGCATTTATATATATATAAATTCACTGAGTATTTTTATACTCACCCCTATAGTTGTTTATGTTTTTCAGGACTGCAGTGAGGCTCGAATTCCATTGGCACCTTCTATCCTCGCCTTGGAATTTTACTACTTCTATCATGTAATATTCCAGTTTTAAAAGTATATGTAAATATTTGCAGAGTATTAGAGATTCCATGCTACTATATCCTAAGGAGTGGCATATATGTGTGTGGTTGCATTTCTTATAGTTTTCCATATAAATTATACTATGGATGAATATAGTTTGATATACAGATATGTATGTTGAGTTGATTTTGGAGGTTGAAATGGAAATTGATGATAAAGATATATTGGAAGTGTTTATTGCATTTTCTACAGTGGGGTATAGTAATTTATTAGAGGAGATGCTGTCAAAATTTCAGTAAAGTTATTATGCATGATTTGCATCATATATCATATGATATATCATTTGGAATGATAAACGAACACTTGTTAACTTACAATACCTACAGTGCATTTTGACCCGTAAATAAGCCCACCGAAAGGACTTAAATTGACCTAAACTTTGTCTGTCTATAAAAAGAAATCTAAAAAGCCAATTGAGCTCCCACTTGGCCCATTCTTCTAGTTTTTCCCTAAGCTTTAAAATGGTACCTTATGGTCCACCTAAATCCATTGCTAGCATACTTAACTAGAAACTACTCAAAAATCCCAAAATGAACTCGTAACGACGAGTGTCAGTTGTGGCAGCGTAATTGGGCCCGCCGATTATTTTTTTGACTTGACCTAAATTTGTTCTATTATTCATTATGGATATATATATGATTGTTCCACAGCTATCAGAGTTATATTTATACTATTTATATTGTTATATGGAGACACACCCATATGGTATTATAACAGGGCTACCTCGATGGTGTAGTAGGTAATTCCATCGACCGTATGCACACTGTTATTCATTGGACCCTTACTAGGGAGGGGTGTCATATTCTCTAGCCGTAAGGATTGATCTCCCTTACCTATATTGGATTACTGGATTATGCATGATTGTGCTATTATAATGCGATTGAACTTTTCACTAGACCCAATCTTGTTATATCATATGTGCTTTGACTCGTACATTGGATATTTATATGGATACTTGTTTCACCCTTTATTTGTTATCTTATATGATTCTACAGGCCATTTGTAAGCAACCATGGTATTATGAACATCTATTGCATTTTTATATATATAGATTCACTGAGTATTTTTATACTCACCCTGATAGTTGTTTATGTTTTTCAGGACTGTAGTGAGGCTCGAATTCCATTGGCACCTTCTATCCTTGCCTTGGAATTTTACTACTTGTATCATGTAATATTCCAATTTTAAAAGTATATATAAATATTTGTAGAGTATTAGATATTCCATGGTACTATATTCTAAGGAGTGGCATATATATATATGTGGTTGCATTTGTTATAGTTTTGCATATAAATTATGCTGTGAATGAATATAGTTTGATATACAGATATGTATGTTGAGTTGATTTTGGAGGTTGAAATGGAAATTGATGATAAAGATATATTGGAAGTGTTTATTGCATTTTCTACAGTAGGGTATAGTCATATATTAGAGGAGATGCTGTCAAAATTTTAGTAAAGTTATTAAGCTATATTTGAGTTGTTTTGTATATTGCTTGCCATGACAGTTGTTTTGTATATTGCTTGCCATTGTCATATAGTATTGGGTTCTTTGTGGTACTGGTAGCTTAGTCAACATCCGTACCCTAGGACCGTTATGGCTCCCAGGTTGGGTCGTGACAGATATGTCATTAACATTGTTTAGATTTCCATATAACTATCTCATGCGATTACTTCGATGCATTTACTACTCCTAGTAAGCATCCACATGCTATACTTAGACATCTCAATGTCAGCATCTTTATGAGATTAGATGATTTGATCAAATCATATAGTATACACATGTGCTAGTCTTTCTGATTTAATAATGTCCAATCTAATTGATTCTATGACTAGGAAAATTTAGGTTAAAACATAATTACACATAATAATCATCTCACTATCATGATCATATCATGAATGTCTTCATGCTATGTTTATACCATGGACTTTATTAAACAGTTATACAATATCATTATAAACAATAATAAACACTAATTAATAAATAATGCCTTTTTAATAGTATATTTCTAAAAACATCATTACAATGATTGTCTTTAGAGCACCTACACTAACATAAAAGTGATGATCCTTTAGAGAAGGGTTCTGTGGGCAGTGTCAGAGAGGGAGTGGTTTCTCCACTGGCACCTCAGATGGATGCTATGGTGGTGTAAAGATTTGATCAGATGCAACAAAATTATAAGAGATTGGAGGCGCTTATCACACAACGATTGCAATAGCCGGTTCCTCCAGTACCGGTAGCTCCCGTTCCACCGGTTGTTCCGCCACCACCACCTTTTGTGCCACAGGTTGAGGAGGTGTCTTTTGAGAAGTTTATAAAACTTAAGCCTCCGGAGTATAGGGGAGATGTGGATCCCACTAATTTCCTTGAGATAATAGAGGATAAGGTTTAGCTTTTGAGGATACCAGATAGAAAGGTAGTTGAGTTTGTGGGCCACTTGATGTGTAATGATGCCCGAGATTGGAATAAGAGAAGTGTGACCGGTTTACTCCTGGCTAATGTGGATATTACTTGGGAACAGTTTAGACCATAGTTATGGATGAGTTTCTTTCAGAAAGTGTGAGGCAGGCTAAAGCTGTAGAGTTTGAATGACTGGTTCAAACTATGGAAATGAGCGTATTGGAGTACGTTAGGAGGTTCAGTCAGTTAAGTAAGTATACTCCAGCTTTGGTTTCAATAGAGGCTGCTCATATTCAATGCTTCAAGAGAGGCTTGATTCCACCATTGTTTTATGTGTTAGCTGCTTATGAGTTTGAGTCATATTCCAGACTGCTGGATAAGGCCAAAATGATTATGAATCGGGAAATGAAACTGAAAGCAGAAAAAGAACAGAAGAAGCAGGCTAGAGTAGAGGGTTCCTTTAGGCCTAATAGGGATAGTAATGGAGTGAGAAGTATGAATATTTTAAGGTAGTCTACTCCTCAAAGTGGGTACAAAGGGCAGCCAGAAAGGTCACAGTATAGGCCCAAACCTTCTAGATATGCTTCATAGATGAGCAGGGGCACAATTAGTTCTCCACCTTCGAGGGGAAATTATCAGTGTCCTACTTGTGGAGAGAGGCATTTAGGACCATGTCATGTCGAGATAGGGGCTTGTTTCCACTGTGGACAACTTGGACATTTTATGAAAGATTGCCCACGGACAGTGACTACCAAGAGACCACCAGCTTCACAGTTTACGATTCAGATAGAGAGAGTGGGGAGCAGTAGTGCTTAAGTTGAGGTAGGCTGAGGTTATAGAAGAGGTACAGAAATGGGCCGAGGATTAGTTTCATCTGTAATTCAAGTTCCAGGTCAGACTTCTTTGGGTAGAGGAAGAGGGAGAGTTTTTGCACTCAATCAACAGGAGGCCCAAGCCTCTAATATAGTTATCACAAATATTTTTTCTATCCAAGCTCATAATGCAAGAGTATTATTTGATTCAAGAGCATCTCATTCTTTCATATCATCTCGCTTTGCTAAGAAGTTATGCATGTTGTGTGAGTTGCTTGATGATGTGATGGTTATGTCTACTTCCTTAGAGGAGGAGATTGAGGTCTGAAATTTCTATCCAGCATGTTTTGTTAGTATTGATGGAAAGAGTTTGGAGGTAGAATTAATTGAATTGTCGGTGTTAGAGTTTGATGTTATCTTGGGCATGGATTGGTTGTCCAAGTATTTTGCAACCATAGATTGCAATTGAAAGAAGATAGTCTATAAACCACCTAAGGGTAAGGAGTTTGAGTTTCAAGGAGAAAGGAGTAAAGTACCCTATAATGTGATATCAGCCATTAGGGCGAGGAGGATGCTAAGGAAGGGTTGCCAAGGTTACTAGGCATATGTTCATGATACTCAGAAGGAAGTGAATGGATTGGAGTAGATTCCAATTATGAGTGAGTATCCAAATGTTTTTCCTAAAGAATTGTTAGGTTTGCCACTAGAGAGGGAGATTGAATTCAATATTAAGTTATTTCTTAGAACGAATTCGATCTCTATACCTCCATATCACATGGCACCAATAGAATTACGAGAGCTGAAGGTACAACTATAAGATTTGCTTGACAAAGGGTCCATTAGACCTAGTAGCTCACTATAGGGTACACTAGTGTTATTTTTCAAGAAGAAGGACGGTTCTTGCAGTTGTATATTGATTATTGACAACTTAATAAGGTGACTGTTCGGAATAAGTATCCGTTGCCTAAGATTGATGATTTGTTTAATTAGTTACAAGGGGAAAGTTATTTTTCTAAAATCAAATTGAGGTCAGGTAATAAACAGTTAAGGATTCTGAAGGAAGATGTGTCTAAGACGACGTTTCAGACGATATATGGCCACTACGAGTTCTTTGTGTTGCAGTTTGATTTAACAAATGCATCTGCTGCATTTATGGATTTGATGAATAGGGTGTTCAAGCTATTTCTGGATGAGTTTGTCATTGTATTCATCGACGACATCTTTGTGTATTCCAAGAGTAAGGAGGAGCATGAAGAACACTTCGGATTGTATTGCAAACCTTGAAGGAGCATCAATTGCTTGCTAAGTTCCCCAAATATGAGTTTTGGTTGGATAATGTTTGCTTCTTGGGGTATGTGATAAGTAAGGAAGGACTTAAGGTCGATCCAAGGAAAGTGGATGCGATCCTTAATTGGCCTAGACCTACGAATGTGTTAGAGATTCAGATTTTCTTGGGTTTGGCAGGCTATTATAAGAGATTTGTGCATGATTTCTCCAAGATTATAATTCCATTATCTAGGCTTACTCAGAAGCAGGTGCAATTTATATGGACATATGATTGTGAAGGAAGCTTTCATAGGCTTAAGACTTGTCTCATGACCGCAGCTATCCTAGCTTTACCATCTGGTGAGGGAGGATATGTTGTGTATTGTGATGCTTCTAGAGTGGGGGCTTGAGTGTGTGTTGATGCAGAATGGAAAGGTAATGGATTATGCTTCGAGGCAGTTGAGGAAGCATGAGATGAATTACCCAACTCATGATATAGATATGGTAGTTGTGGTTTTTGCATTAAAGATATGGAGACACTATTTATACGGAGAGAAGTGTGAGATCTTCACTGACCATAAAAGTTTGAAGTATATCTTCCAGCTAAAGGATTTGAACCTTAGGCAAAGGCAATGGATGGAGTTGCTTAAAGATTATGATTGTGATATATTGTATCACCCTGAAAAGGCTAATGTAGTAGCAGATGCTTTGAGTAGGAAGTCTATGGGACGTGTAGCTCACATTCAAGTGCATAGAAGGTCATTAATCAAAGAGTTGCATGGATTGTATGATTTGGGGATTCGATTTGGCTTATCAGATATGGGAGTGCTTTTGGCACATTTTTAAGTTAAGCCACTTCTCATTGATCAAATCAAAGAAGCACAAGATAAAGATCCTAGATTGGTTAAACTTAAGGGTGATGTGGAGGCTGAGAAAGCTCCAGGATTTGCTGTTGTGGATGGTGTTATGAATCATGGTGACTGTTTATGGGTTCTCGATATGGATGGATTAAGAGAATTGATATTAAGGGAGGCACATCATGCTACTTATAATGTGCATCCAGGTGCGACTAAGATGTTTCACGACATTAAGAGATTGTATTGGTGGAGTGGAATGAAGAAGGATATAGCGAAGTTTGTGGCAAGATGTTTGACTTGCCAACAAGTGAAGATGGAACACCAGAAGCCTTCTGGATTGCTTCAAAAGCTACCATTAACATAATGGAAATGAGAGATAGTGACTATAGATTTTGTGGTTGGATTGCTAAAGACTTCAAGAGGCCATGATTCAATATGGGTTATTGTTGATAGATTGACCAAGTCAGCTCACTTTTTGTCAGTCAAGACGACTTATACGGCTTCTCAGTATACATAGATATATGTTTTTGAGATAGTGAGATTGCATGAAGTTCCAGTTTTGATTATATCAGATAGAGGCATTCATTTTACATCGAGATTTTGGAAGAAACTTTAAGAGCCTTTGGGCACAGCTAGACTTTAGTACAGCTTTCCATCCTCAGACTGATGGACAATAAAAAGGGACTATACAGACTCTATAGGACATGTTAAGGATGTGCATTATAGACTTTAGAGGTAATTGGGACAAGTACTTGCTTTCGATTGAGTTCGCCTACAACAATAGCTACCATTCGACCATTCAGATGGCACCCTATGAGGCTTTGTATAGTAAAAATGTAGATCTCATTTGTGTTGGGATGAAGTGGGTGAGAAGAGCATTGAAGGTCTTATGTTGGTTAAGTTTACAGTAGAGAAAGTGCCTATCATCAAGAAGAGATTGAAGACGACTTTTGTAACACCTTAGGTAAAATCTAGAACCTGAACCACAAAGGGCAAACTTGAGCATTTTGACTTGACTTGAATGTTGTGATTTATTATATGTTTATGCTTGAATTTGACATGTGTGCATGTTATATGATGTGTTTGTATGAATAGAGGATGTTTAAAGGTTGTTAGGAAGTAATCAGGTAAAATTAGGTTTTTGGTGAACTAGTGGCAAAATGGTCATTTCACACCCTTTGAGTTTTTAGTGGAAATTAACAATGGTAAAAGAGAATATTAGGACATGAAAATAGAGATATAATGGTCATATGAATTATTGTTGGAAGATTAAAGCCGGTAGAAAATAATTATGGGAAAAGTTAATCGGAAAGGGATCCAATTCGAACTAGGGGTAGTATAGTATTTTCCTAAGGTATATGGACTTATATGGTGTATGCAAGTGTATGGTAACCATTTTAAGTTAACCTAAATCAAAGCATTGTATGAAAAGATCAAGAATTGAATGGTTAGTAAGCTAGGTTGCATAATTTTTACTTTAGAATCAATGTATAGGATCATAAACTTGATATTTAGGTTGATTTTTCCCACCTCTTCTTCAACCTTAGCCATTTTCATACCAAGCTTTCTCTTTCTTCCTTTCAAACTTTCGACCATCCTTGTTCTTCATCAAACCAAGTTTTTTTCTTTCATTTATTGATTCAAACTAGGTAATTCCATCATTCCAAATGCAATTATAACCTTAGAATCAAAGAAAAATAAGAAAAGTTGATAAATAAAAGCTTGGAAGATTTCAAAGAACTATTGAATAACTAAGTGATTTTACCATTCTTTTGGTTCAATTTTGATATTTAGGTGTTCTTTGATGTTAATTTGTAACAAATATGTGTTTAGGTTGAAAGAAAATCAAAAAGTTGGAAGGAAACCCTAACTTGGAAAAGTAAGATTCAAATGTGTTATTTTGATGGAGTTTTGGTTCAAATGTGATGTATTTGATGTGTTTGTGATGAATTAGTAACCATTTGATGAAAATAAATTCATTTGGATAAATTTCATGGTTGGCCGAAATGAATGATGTTCAAAAATGAAATGGTGTTTTGGTGTTTAATAGGTTTGAATGCTTGAATGTTATGCATTTGATGTATATTTATGTTGTTTGAATGATTGGTGTTGAAAAATGAAGAAATGGAGGAGCTTCCATTTAGGCCGAACCATATTGAGTTTATAGATTTAATGAGTTAGGTTGAAGCAATTGGGAAGCAAGGGTTTGAATATAGATTAATGGTGTATGTAAAGCAAATGTACGAGTTTAGATATGGAAGTGTTGTTTGATATAAGTTACTTGGAAAGTAAACTTGTGATTAAGTGTATATATAATATGGAATATTGAACTAGGTGTGTATGAGTTTTTAACTTGGTATAATAGTGATGAATATATGAAATGTAAGTCAAATATGATGATAGAAATGTGTTTGATGCATAAAGGATTGGAAAAAGTGCTAATTGTGTAATGTGATGTCTATGGTGTATATTGTGTATGCTTGATGTCTTTTGATGTTAATAATGTGTTTTGTAATGTTTTCACATCTTACCGGAGTGTTATATTTGGAAATATGTGAACCGTCGGGTACTCCAGCTGGGAGTGTCGAGCGGCAGGCCAATTAAGGCTCACGAGTCGTGCTTTGGAGGTTAAAGTGAACAATTTGCATTTAAGGTGAGTTTATATGTATAATCATGCATGATTTGCATCATATATCATATAAGATGTCATTTGGAATGATAAACCTCCACTTGATATCCTAAAATACCTACAGTGCATTTTTACCCCGAAATAAGCCCACCGAAACGACTTAAATAGACCTAAACTTTGACTGGCCATAAATTGAAATCTAAAAAGCCAATTAAATCCCCACTTGGCCCAATCATCTATTTTTTCCCTAAGCTTTAAAATGGTACCCCATGGTCCACTTGAATCCATTGATAGCATAGTTAACCAGAAACTACTCAAAAATCCCAAAACGAACTCGTAACAGTGAGTGCCAATTGCGGCAGTGCAATTGGGCCCGCGACCATTTTTGACACTTGACCTAAAATTGTTCTATTATTCATTATGGATGTATATTGGATTGTTCCACCCCTATATGAGTTAAATTTATGTTATTTTTATTGTTCTATGGAGACACACCCAGATGGTATTATAACATGGCTACCTCGATGGTGTAATGGGTAATTCCATCGATCATGTGCACACTGGTATTCATTGGACCCTTGTTAGAGAGGGGTGTCATATTCTCTAGCCATAAAGAGTGATCTCCCTTACGTACATTAGATTATGCATGATTGTGCTATTACAGTGCGATTGCACTGTTCATTGGACCCAACCCTGTTATATCATATAAAAGTTGACTCATACACTGGATATTCATATGGAAACCTGTTTCATCTTTTATTTTCCATCTTATATTATTTCTACAGGTCATTTGTGAGAAATCATGGTATTATGAACATTTACTACATTTTTTATATATATAGATTCACTTAGTATTTTTATACTCACCCCTATAGTTGTCATTGTTTTTCAGGGCCATAGTGAGACTCGAATTCCATTGGCACTATCTATCCTCGCCTTGGAATTTTGCAACTTATATCATGTAATACTCGGGTCTTAATCAGTATATGTAAATATTTGTACAGTATTAGAGATTCCATGGTACTGTAACTTAAATAGGGACATATATGTGTGTGGTTGTATTTCTTTTAGTTATACACATAAACCATGCTATGGATGTATATAGTTTGATATATACATATATGTGTTGAGTTGATATTGGAGGTTGAGATAGATGTTGATAATAAATTGATATTGGGAGTGTTGTTTACATTTTCTACAGCAGGGTATAGTCCCATATTAGAGGAGATGCTGTCGAAATTTCAATAGAAATATTAAGCTATATTTGAGTTGATTATATGAATTGCTTGCCATATCATACAGATAATTGGGTTCTTTGTGGTACTGGTAGCTTAGGCAACACTCGTACCCTAGGACCGTCGCGACTCCCAGGTTGGGCCTTGACAAAGGTGGTATCAGAGCTAAATGTTTAGTATAACTTGTAATGTCTGCATATTAGTAGCAATAGAAGTACCATGGAATCTAGGATTTTCTTATATCGTCAAAGTAATAGTCTTCTTCATTGTTTGAAATTCTGCATACCTATGATATAAACATTCTTTTACATGTTGGATTGTTTTGTTTTAATTTGTAACAATGTGCTAAGATGTCAGAAAGGGCAAATAGGCATGCTAGACCTATTGAGGAGAGTGAGTTCCATGGATCAAGTGAGGAAGCAGAGGTTGCTTCTAATGCATCTGTTATATGGAGGACTCATTCTGAACCACACCGGTCACAGAGACGTACTGAGTCTGATCAGATGGGTGATGCACCCTGAAGACAGGAGATGCAGGTTATGAGTTAGGAAATTTTATAGACTATTTGGACTCACTTGGTAGCACAGCCTGCAGTAGTACAATAGCCACCTCCACCTCCAGTATAGCCAGTGGTATAGCCTAAGATACCACTAACACCCCAGAGGGAACCAATAGTATTATAGGGAGTTAGGGCATGCAGAGTTATCCCAGAGGTTGGTATAAATATTGGGGAGTTCCTGAGACTGTGACTACCTACCTTTATAGAGGAGTATGGTACTAACCTCAGTGATTTTATTGTCAGGGTGGACAGAATGGTTCGGAAGATACCTTGTTCCGATGCCAGGATCATAGAGTTGGTGGGATTATTACTGGAGGTAGATGCTGCTACTTGGTTTATGGAGCATATTGATGATAACATTCATAGTGATGATCCTATGACTTAGGGAGAGTTTAAACAGAGGATGATGGATGATTTTTTGACAGAGGGCTTACGAGAAAGCAACATTGTGAAATTTGAGCAGCTGTGACAGCGAAACCTATCTGTATTAGAATGTCAAAGAGTTTAGAAGGTTGAGTAAGTATGCTAGGAAGATTGCTCCTACAGAAGAAGATTTGATTAGGCGGTTCAGGAGAGGGTTATATGCATCTTTGCATAACATTCTATTAGCTATGGAGTTTACTTCCCTCAGTCATGCCATTGATAAAGTTGCCCAGATGGAGGCTAAATATAAGGAGGAAAGATCCGATAGGGAGCAGAGGAAGAAAGGAAGAGGAGGAGAGTATCATAGACCTGGAGAGGGGACATCCCAGACTTTTGCACCTAGACCTTTCCTCGGGCCAGTGCAGTCTTTACCACCTCCCAGTCAGAGACAGGATATTGGTAGAGGTACTAGTATGAGGCCTCTTATTCCTAGTTGCTTTTAAGGCCCTAGTAGACAAGTTCAGATGACGTCAATAGTGCCCACATGTGCTTTTTGCGGGGAGGAGACATTCGGGGGCATGTCGTATCAGGTCAGGGTCATGCCTCAGATGTGGACAGTTTGGGCATTTTTACATAGATTGCCCTTTGCCCAGAGTATCACAGCCTTCAGAGGTAGGATCATCCCAACCATCAATATAGATGGGTAGAGGGAGTGCAGAAAGAGGTAGACCAGCAGGGCAGAGTCCATCAGCAGGACAGTCAGCAGCTAATAGGGGCCAGGGGCGTGTTTTTGCAGTTACTCAGCAGCAGGCTCAGGGATCTTATGAGACAGTCATAGGTATGATTTCAGTACATAATTTAATGGCTTATGTGTTGTTTGATTCGAGTGCAACCCATTCTTTTGTATCACCTATTTTTTCTATGAATTGGGGTTGGGTAAAAAACCTTTACATGTTCTCTTAGAGATAGCCACACCGATGGGAGATAAGATTATTATAGGATACAAGTATAATATTTGTGATATGATAATTTGTGATAGATCTTTGCCTACGAAATTGATTGAATTACCTGTATTGGACTTTGATGTTATCCCTGGTATAGATTGGTTGACTTGTCATAAGGCTTCGATTGATTGTGCAATGAAAAGAATAAAGTTTCGACCCGATGGACATGAAAAGTTCATTTTTCAGGTGGAGGCTAACAACCACATATCGGGGTTAGTATCTGCAGTACAAGCAGAGTGGTTGATGAAAAAGGGATGAATTGCTTATTTAACATCGATGGTTGACATTACAGGGGTATCTAAAGAGGTTGAGCAGATTCCAATGGCGAAAGAGTTTTCAGATGTATTTCTAGATGATCTTCCAGGATTGCCACTAGAGAGGAAGATTGAGTTTGAGATTGAGGTATATCCTAGTACTGATCCTATATCCATTCCACTATATCAGATGGCACTACCAGAGTTGAAGGAGTTGAAAAAGCAGTTATAGGAATTGTGCGACAAAAGTTTTATTCATCCCAGCAGTTCACCTTGGGGAGCACTAGTATTGTTTGTAAAGAAGAAGGACGGGTCACTGCGAATGTGTATTGATTAGTGGCAATTGAACAAGGTGGCAGTAAAGAATAAGTATCTTTTGCCCAGGATTGATGACTTGTTTGATCAGTTACAAGGGGCTTGTTTCTTCTCCAAGATAGATTTGAGGTCAGGGTACCATCAATTGCGGATTAAAGTTGAGCACATTTCAAAGACAACTTTCAGAACTCGGTATGGGCACTATGAGTTTTTAGTGCTACCATTTGGATTGACAAATGCTCCAGCAGCATTCATGGATATGATGAATCGGGCGTTCAGGCCATTTCTAGATAAATTTATAATTGTCTTCATTGATGATATCTTGGTGCACTCTAGAAGTAGAGAAGAACATGAGGAGCATCTCAGAGTCATATTGCAAACATTGCGGGATCATCAGTTATATGCAAAGTTCTCAAAATGTGAGTTTTGGTTGACGGAGGTTGTCACAGCCCAATTTTAGACCATGACGGTCCTAGGGTAGGGGTAATGCCAAGGCAACCAGTACCTCAAAGAACCCATGCTTTTACTTTAACTTTACTTTTACAATTATTACTTAACCTGTGATACATTTTAGGTGATAATTTTTTTTTAAAACATCATATCATTCTTACAAAAAAACTGATAGAGTTTCCTTTATAACTCTGACTTAAGCTATCCATAAGACATAAAAATTACACTTCCTATAAAGAATACATCCCCTTTTAATCTCCATTAGTCAATCAAAACTCAATATGCACTTCAATGTTTGCATTCATATTTCATATCATACATACATCATATAAATTTCTCATATCATATATATGTAAATCATTAACATTTTCATATCATATCTGGTTATCATTTGATCATAATTGACATTATACTCTAGGCCAATCCAAACCCTATATACATTATATACCAAGGAACTTCTATACACAGGAGTGACCTCAATACATACATCTGTGATCTAAGGCTGAAGGTAATGTAGCCAATGGATGACTGCCTCACCGAGGTCCTGAAATCATATAACCACTGAGGGGGTGAGTATAAGATTATACTCAATAAATCAATATACATGAGTATGCAATATTATTCATGAACAGTCACATCTATCCATTAATGATCTGTATATATATGAATACTGGAGATAGAATGATGAAATACATATCATGAACCATAATGCATATAATATAACAGGAGCCTGTAACATGTCATATCGTATCATATAATACTGAGTCGTTTCTTCTCTTCCATCACATATTCCTCCAATCACCCATTTCCAACCACAACCTACCATTGCATAGGGAATTTACCCCTCCCTAGCAGAGGTCATAACACATATCTATATACATAGCCGATGGTTCATTTCTACACCATCGAAGTAGTCCTGTTATAACATATTATATGCAAATGTCTCATATAGCATAAACATATCAATATAAGTCTCAAATATGACTTAAATGATAATATATAACATTTAAAGTCCAAAGGAAGAATTTGGCTCAATATAAAATTTTTGCCAGCTGAGGACAAGTTGCTCTAGCGCAACTGACACCTCTAAATTATGGGTCAGTTTCTCATTTTTCAGACACTTTATGGTTTGCCTTGAAATCAATATTCACATGGCATTTTCTTTATATCAATAACAAATATATATATACAATAGACAATTGTTTCAGAATGAATTTTATAGCAAATCAAAGTTTAGGCCAGTTTTAGGCATTTCGGCAGCGCTATTTTGGGTCATTTTAGCAAAACTGCCCAAACATGGATCATTAATGGTTTTCAATCAAGGATATCATTTCATATGCATAAATGTATGACTTATGAATGAATAATGCATGAATCATATATATAGACTCACCTCTTAGCAAAACTCAAATATATTCCCCTAGAAAACCTAGCCAGCCAGCGACTCACCGTCGGCTCACTTGAGAACTTTCCCCTATAATAACCAAATTGCTCTAACAAGACTAAAACTCACTATACTTCATATCACAACACATATCATATCATATTATAGCATATTAGCACATATAAACACACATTAACACATGTTGTACATCAAAGGCCCTATATCACTCTTTTAACACTTTTCATACCTTTTATGCATCAAATGCATTTCTATCATCTTATCTCATTCACATTACACATATTAATTATTATAATGCTAAGTTATGGACTTCCAAACACTTAGCTCAATATTTCGTACCAAACACACATCACATTTCAAGTATGCTTTCCAAATACTTATACCATTCAACCTTTCCACATTTGAACTTTTACATTTCAATCATTCATGCCATTAAACTATATTAAAACCTTACTTCTTCAATTGTATTAACCTAACACCTTAAAGTAACAAAGTCAACATTGTTCCACTTTAATGGAAATCATTCCATTCATGCATTTTTCAACACCAATCAAACATACAACATATATATACACCAAATGCATAACATTTAACCATTAATACCTATTAAACATCAAAGCACATTCATCATTTAAGCACCTCAAAGTTTCGGCCGAATCATGGTTTCCTCCAAATGAGGTTCTTTCCATCAATTAATCATCAATTCATGTTAAACCCATCAAATACACATCATTCATACCTTTAAACCTATTAAACACCAAAAATCAAACACCATTATCCGTCACCATCATTTCGGCCAAACCAAATATTCCACAAAATGGATTTGTTTCAATCATTCAACTATAAATTCATATCATACACATCAATTAAACATCATTTAAACCAAAATATTCATGAAAACATCACTTTGATTCAAAGTTCTTCCTATTAGGGTTTCATTCCAACCTTTTGAATTTCATCCATCCAAAATATGTTTTGAACACTAATAATCATCAAAGAACACCTTATAATCATATGTGAATCAAAAGAATCACAAAACCATTAACTTACCAAAAGTTCTTCAAAATCTTCAAAGCTTTGATTCTTAGTTTTTTCTTGTTTTTCCTTGAAATCTAAGGTTATATTTGAGTTTACAATGGTGGAATTAACTAGTTTCTATCCAAAAATGGTAGAAAACTATAAGTTATGGTGTTGTTCAAGCATGGCCGAAACATAGTGGATGAAGGAGAGAGAAACTGGTTGGTGAAAATGGTGATGAAGATGAAGAATGGTGAAGTGGTGGGAAAAATCTAACTAAATATCAGAGACATAATCCAATGCATTAGGCTAATGATAAAAATGGTGAAACCTATTCATCCATATAGTGCCAATCTGTAGGATACATTTCCTGCCTTGTCTAAGATCTCAAAAGAACCTATGTATCTAGGTGACAACTTTCCTTTTTTTTTAAATCTCATAACTCCCTTCATTGGAGAAATTTTAAGGAACACATGATCATCTATACTAAACTGTACATCCTTTCTCTTAGGATCACCGAAGCTCTTCTGCCTACTGAAGGCAGTCTTAATTCTCTCCTTAATCATAGACACTTTTCTATTGTCTCTCTAACCAAATCAGGGCCCTCTAACTGTTTCTCTCTAGGTTCTACCCAACATATTAGAGATATGCACTTTCTTCCGTATAGTGCCTCATATGGTGCTATATCAATAGTGGAGTGGTAATTGTTGTTGTATGCAAACTCTATCAATGGCAGGTAATGATCCCAACTGCCTTTATAGTCCATCACACAGAGTCTCAACATATCTTCTAAAGTCTATATAATACTCTCTATCTGACCATCTGTCTGTAGGAGGAATGCAGTACTGAAATGTAGCTTAGTACCAAAAGCCTCTTGGAATTTCTGCCAAAATCTAGAAGTAAATTGAGTACCCTTATCAGAAATAATCACTAATGGTACACCATGCAGTCTAACAATCTTATCAACATATAGCTGGGCATATTGAACTGCTGTATAGGTGGTCTTTACTTCCAGAAAATGAATTGATTTAGTTAACCGATCCACTATAATCCAAATAGAATCATAGCCTTTCTGTATCTTTGGCAATCCAACCACAAAGTCCATAGTGACCTGTTCCCATTTCCATTCTGGCAGTTGAATCTCCCGTAGCAAACCAGATGGCTTCTGATGTTTCACCTTAACCTGTTGACAGGCTAAACAAGTTGACACAGACTTAGCTATATCATCTTTCATGTTAGGCCACCAATAATGCTTCTTCAGATCATAATACATCTTTGTCACTCCAGGATGAATGGTGTATAGAGCATAATGGATCTCCTTCATAATCTGTCTTTTTAACCCCTCACAGTCAGGTACACATAATCTGTCATTACATTTCAATACATTGTCCCTAACTATAAATTCAGGAGCCTTACCTTCACTAACTAACTCTATAATCCTTACTAACTGTGCATATTTGCTCTGGGAGTTCTTTATATCATCCAACAACAATGGTTTAACCTGAAATTATGCTATCAACGCCTGTTCCTGTCCCTGTAATTCGAAATCCAAAGTTAATCCCATTGTTACCAATTCCCTAAACTCTTGCACCAAAGGTTTTTATATAACAGTCACATGTGCTAAACTACCTATAGATTTCCTGCTAAGTGCATCTGCTACCACATTAGATTTCCCTGGGTGATACAAAATCTGACAATCATAATCTTTTAGCAGTTCAACCCATCGTCTCTGTCTCAAATTCAACTCTTTCTGCTGTAGTAGATATTGAAGACTCTTATGATATGTATATATTTCACATTTTACCCCATAAAGATAATGTCTCCAAATCTTCAAAGCAAAAGTCACTACATCCATTTCCAAATCATGGGTAGGATAATTTGCTTCATGCTTTTTCAATTGTCATGAAGCATAAGTAATTACTTTCCTATCCTGCACCAGTACACATCCCAGGCTAATTCTAGATGCATCACAATATATAGCAAATGTACCAGTCTCTGTAGGTAGTGTCAACACTGGAGCAGTAGTCAAACATGTCTTAAGAGTCTGAAAACTCTTCTCATAATTCTCACTCCAATGGAACTTTTCCTGTTTCCGAGTCAACCTGGTCAAAGGAGCAACTATCTTTGAGAAGTATTTAACAAACCTCCGATAATATCCAGCTAATCCCACAAAACTCCTCACCTCAGTCACTGTAGTGGGTCATGGACAATTAGACACTACTTCCACTTTATGAGGATCAACTTTGATGGCATCTTTACTAATAACATTCCCCATAAATGCTACCTTAGTTAACCAGAAATCACACTTTGAAAACTTGACATATAGCTGATGCTCTCTCAGAATCTGCAATGTAATCCTAAAATGCTCTTCATGTTCCTCTTTACTCCTATAATAGATAAGAATATCATCAATGAAAACAATGATAAACTTATCTAAATAGATCTTAAACACTCTGTTCATCAGATCCATGAAAGCTCCAGGTGCGTTAGTCAACCCAAATGGTAACACCAGAAATTCATAGTATCCATATCTGGTTCTAAAAGAAGTCTTTGAAACATGCTCCTTCTTACTTTTTAACTGATGGTACCCTGATCTCAAATAAATCTTGAAGACATAACAGGCTCCTTGTAACTAATCAAATAAATCATCAATCCTGGGCAATGGATACTTGTTCTTTACTGTCACCTTATTCAGCTGTCTGTAGTCAATACACATCCTCAGTGTCCCATCTTTCTTTTTAAAAAATAGCATCGAAGCTCCCCAAGGTGAACTACTAGGTCTAATAAACCCCTTGTCAAGCAATTCCTGTAACTATACTTTCAATTCCTTTAACTTTGGTGGTGCCATTCTGTATGAGGGAATAAGTATCGGATCTGTACCATGATACTCCTCAATCTCAAATTCAATCTCCCTCTCTGGTGGTAGTTCTAGAAGATCATATGAAAACACATCTGTAAATTCTTTCACCAGAAAAATCTATTCTAACTCTCTGGATACCCCTGTAGTGTCAATCACTGTTGTTAAATAAGTAATACACCCCTTTCTCATTAATTTCTCTATCTGTACTGTAGACACTAATGCTGATATATATAACTGTTAGCCTCTCCTTGTAACATAAACTTTTCCTATCTATCGAGTAGAAACTTTATTCTTTCAATGCATAATTAATGATAACTTTATAATCAGTCAACTAATCCATATCCAGGATAATATCCAACTTTAATACTGGTAACTTAGTCAACTCAGCAGATAAGGATCTATCACAATTTCTCATATCACAAATATCATACTTATGCTCTACAATAACTATATCTTTCATTGGTATGGCTATTTCTAAAGACATATGTAAAGATTTTCTACTCAATCCCAATTTCATAGCAAAGACAAGTAATATGAAAGAATGGGTTATACCTGAATCAAATAACACAAAGCTACTATATTATGCACATAAAATCATACCTATGACTGTTTCATGGGATCTCTAGTCGCCCTTGGCCCCTACCAGCTACTGACTATCCCACTGGTCTGCCTCTACTTATATCCCTTCTGCCCATCTGCACTGATGGCTGGAATGATCATGCCTCTGAAAACTGTGCAACTCTGAACATAGGGCAATCTCTGCAATTATGCCCCAACTGTCCACATCTAAAGCATGCCCCCGATCTGATACAACATGCCCCAAAATGTCTCTTCTCACAATAAACACATGTGGGCACTAATGATGTCATCTTCTGAACTGGTCTACTAGGACCTCAGAAATATGAAGGAACGGGAGACCTAATACTTATATCGGCTATAATATTACTTTCCCATAAGCCTTCTGCCAAAAACCTATCTATCATTCTCTGTTTGAACTCTTCCCAATCCATAGGATCATTATTGTGAATATTTTCATCAATATGTACTTTGAACCAGGTAGCAGCATCTTTCTCTAGCAATAATCCCACTAGCTCTATAGTCTTAGCATCAGAACAAGGCAGTGTATGAATTATTTTGTCGACCCTATCAATAAAGTCACTAGGGTCAGTACCATACTCCCCTGTAAAAGTAGGTAGTCGTAATCTCATGAACTCTCTAACAGTTACACCACCCTCTGGGATAATTTTGCGTGTCTTGATGCCCTGTAATACTGCTAATTCCCTATGGGGTGCTGGTGATATCCCAAACTGTATCACTGGCTGTACTGGTGGTGGAGATGGTTGTTGTATCACTGCAGACTGTGTTACCATATGAGTCTGAATGGCCTGTAAAAGTTCCTATCTCACTTCCTGTATCTCCTGTCTCCAGGGGGCATCACCCATCAAATCATACTCAATTCATCTCCGTGACCAGGGTGGCTCAGAATGAGTCCTCCACATAGCGGATACATTAAAAACAAGCTCTGTTTCCTCTCTAGATCCATAATATACATTCCCCTGACCTCGCCCTGCTGATGGCTGTATTGTTGGCTGACCCTGTCTTAATGCAGTTTCACCAATATTACTCCCCTCTATATGTTGCCTTGATCTAGGTGGATCAGGACTAATCCTCTCTACCTGTACAGAAATATCAGTGCCAACCTCAGGCTCTCCACTATCTGCCCTATATTGACCATTCATATCAGGTATATCACCCTATTCACACTCCTCGACATCACTGCATATATTTAAATAAATAACAATTCATATAGTATAGAGGAATATTCATACTATAGATTCGCAGAATTTCAAATAACAAGGATAATATCTAACTTAGACGATACACAAACTCCTATGTTCCTTGGTATATACTCTATTACTGACATATAACATCACATGTTTACTAAACCTTTAGCTCTGATACTAAATCTGTCACGGCCCAATTTTAGACCATGACGATCTTAGAGTACGGGTAATGCCAAGGCAACCAGTACCTCGAAAAACCCATGCTTTTACTTTAACTTTACTTTTACAATCATTACGTAACCTGTGATACATTTTAGGTGATAATTTTTTTTTAAAATATCATATCATTCTTATAGAAAAACTGACAGATTTTCCTTTATAAATCTGACTTAAGCTATATGTAAGACATAAAAATTACACTTCCTATAAAGCATACATCCCTTTTTAATCTCCATTAGTCAATCACAACTAAATATGCACTTCAATGTTTGCATTCATATTTCATATCATACATACATCATATAAATTTCTCATATCATATATATGTACATTATTAACATTTTCATATCATATCTGGTTATCATTTGATCATAATTGACATTATACTCTAGGCCAATCCAAGCCCTATATACATTATATACCAAGGAACTTCTATTCACAGGAGTGACCTCAATACATACATCTGTGATCCAAGGCTGAAAGTAATGTAGCAAATGGATGACTGCCTCACCGAGGTCCTGAAATCATATAACCACTGAGGAGGTGAGTATAAGATTATACTCAGAGAATCAATATACATGAGTATGCAATATAATTCATGAACAATCACATCTATCCATTAATGATCTATATATATATGAATACTGGTGATAGAATGATGAAATATATATCAAGAACCATAATGCATATAACATAATAGGAGCCTGTAACATGTCATATCGTATCATATAATATTGAGCTGTTTCTTCTCTTCCATCATATATTCCTCCAACCACAACCTGCCATTGCATAGGGAATTTACCCCTCTTTAGCAGAGGTCATAACATATATCTGTGTACACAGCTGATGGTTTATTTCTATACCATCGAAGTAGTCCTGTTATAACATATTATATGCAAATGTCTCATATAGCATGAACATATCAATATAAGTCTCAAATATGACTTAAATGATAATATATAACATTTTAAAGTCCAAAGGAAGAATTTGGCTCAATATAAAATTTTTGCTTGCCGAGGACCAGTTGCGCCAGCGCAACTGACACCTTTAAATTACGGGTCCGTTTCTCATTTTTTTAAGCATTTTCTGGTTTGTCTTGAAATCAATATTCATATGGCATTTTCTTTATACCAATAACAAATACATATATATAATAGACAACTGGGCTTGCTTTGATATCAAAAAGCCTTTCAGAATGAATTTTATAGCAAATCAAAGTTTAGGCCAGTTTTAGGCATTTCGGCAGCGCTTTTTTAGGTCATTTTAGCAAAACTGCCGAAACATGGATCATTAATGGTTTTCAATCAAGGATATCATTTCATATGCTTAAATGCATGACTTATGAATGAATAATGCATGAATAATATATATAGACTCACCTTTTAGCAAAACTCCAATATATTCCCCCAGAAAACCTGGCCAGCCCGCGACTCACTGTCGGCTGCTCTCACTTGGGAACTTTCCCCTATAATAACCAAATTGCTCTGATAAGACTAAAACTCACTATATTTCATATCAAAACACATTCATATCATAT
>CANXYC011798439.1:0-29272 GCA_948193065.1 Aleurites moluccanus
TATAGTTAAATAAAAATTAATTATTTCAATTTAATAAAAAGTAATTTTAAATTAAAAATAATATATTTTTTTTAATTTTAAATAAATAAAATAATTAATTTTTATTTAGTTATTAATTTATTTTATTTTTTTATATTTTTAATGTAAAAAAATATTTTTTTAAAATAAATAAAATTTTAAGGATTAAATTGTAATTTACCAATTATTTTTTTAATCCTTACGGGGCTAAGAAGAAAAGTCAACAGTCAACAGGTCGAAATTGTAGATTTTAATAACGTTAGAGTCAAAATTATACCTCAAAAAATATTAAAAATTAATATTCTTCTAAAATGAAACGGTTGTCTGTTTTAGATAATAAGGAACATGAATAGTTAACATTTGCCCAAGACGCATTTTTAGTTAACCACTGTAGATTGATTGACTATTTGCAATTTTTAAAAAAAAATTATTAGAGATTCGACGTAATATTATGTTATGAATGGGCTCCATAACCACTCTACAATTATCACTTCTTCAACTGAATGATGCAGTAATTGAATTAACTAAAGAGTAAGAAATAACGGAAGGGAGAATGAGAGTTGAGAAGAAGAAGAAGAAGATTCGAGAGGATAACAGAATTCTTGATTTCAATAATATCCCCATTCTGTTACAACAGTTTCTATTTATAACTGTTTTGCCAGCTCAGCATCCTTATGAACTTAAGCTAACAATTCAATACACTTTATTCTTTACTATTAACTAATCACCCCAAGCTAATTTCTCATGCTCCTGTTGTAACATTTTCCAAAATTTCAGTTTGTTATTGGTAGATAATGAAGCAAGAAAAAAAATTGCAGATAGTGCGCATTTCCCTACATCCCTTCTCATTTTTTATATCATACTCCTATTATATATGCTGTACTGAAAGACTATGGAGATGAACCTGTTGACTCCGTATATATAGAAGAAACTGAATCTGATGCTCTTCCAACTCCGGATTCTAAGAAGAAAGACAAGAAGAAGAAGAAGAAGAAACAGGAAGTGAAGGAAGACGAGAAGAAAAAGGAACAAGAGGAAGCGAAGAAATACATGATCTATCCAGGAATGAAGTACGTAGTGCTGGTGCCGCGCGTTGCAGATAGTACCGATACCAAAACAAGTACCACACTTGACTCATCCAACCCCACCCCGATCAATCTTCCCTCCTAGCCTCCACTTTCACTCCATCCACCGCCTCCATACATTTACCCAACTGATTACCACTTCCACTTCCACTTCCACTTCCACCTCATCCACTCCCACATCAGGTGCTTATAAGAATTGATGAAGTTTCTAGGATTTTTTCAGTTTTTCTGAGGCGAAAAGCTACCATTATTTTTTTTTTTAATTTTGAGGTGAAAAGCTTGCAAGATTGACGATGAACATGCAAGTATAAAAGTTCTATTCCTTGTCAAATCTTGTTTCACTGTGCTTAATGCTTACAAAATCATCTTTTCATGAAATTAAATGGGACATTTTTGTTACTATTATATTAGATGATCCATTATATATGCAATTTTTAGTTTATTCTAATCTGCATGTCTTGGATTTAATTTCAAAGCTGCGCAAAAAGAGGATTATAGAGCCAAGTGTTCTTTGTTTTTTCACTTTAAAAGCTAAATTAGCACCAAAAAATTTTGTTTGATCGATGGAAAAGCAACCAAACCATTAAAAAAAAAGAACACTGAATAACATAGGAGGTGCATCACCAGCGGTGTGGTGCTTACTGCTTAACCCATCTCAATTTGATTGGAAAGTCTCTCCGGCTACAGCACCGACAGCTGAGATATGGAGGACTTACTGTTAGTTCCACAGACATGACCTTACATTAACAAATGTATTGAAAACGAGAAATTGGTGGCTGGTGCACTATTGGCAGCATCGATTTTCGAGCAATTTGGTTGCTGTGTAAATGGCGTCCAGTTTACATGCCGCCAAGTTTCCAATGGGTCATTTTATAGTGTTGATAACCGCTTTGGCAAAATGAGGAATCCAAAACGGAGCAATTCGCATCGTCTTGCACTGCTACACTTGGTGGCATGGATTGGCCCGATGTTATTAGACACGAACAGGTAATATAATATGAATTTAATATAAAATTAGTGAATTTAATTAAAAATTATCATATTAATGTGGATTTCATATAAATTAACTATAATATGAAAATAATTATATCGTATTTATAATTTATTAATTTAAAAATAATATATTTAAATTGTTAATATTTATATGTAGTATTATATTAATATATTTTATTAAATAGATTTATGATTTATAAAATATTAATATATAAATATTACTTATAGTATTTTTTATAAATTTATATCTAATTATATTAAATTAATAAAAAATAATTTAATAAATTTGATAATTTTTAAATATTAAAATAAAAAATTAATTAATTTTAAATTTTAAACGTTTTATCAGTATCGAATCATATTATACATTAATTAAATGGATTATCTTCATATTTAAATTTTTTTTACACGATAAACTAATCATATTGTGTTGGTATTAATTCCTATAATGTCATAAGTATATATTAATACAACTCGAACACGACCTATTAAAATGAATTACCACATTTAGGTATTGGTTTGATTTGATCGATTTGAAATGTTGTTATCAAATTAAATCAATTTAAAAATTTAAAAAATTTTCAAATCAAAATAAAATTATCTTTAAAGTCAAATTATCAATTTTGTTTTGATTTAGTTTGGTTTATCAGTTTTAAATTAAAAATATTTTTTAAAAATTATCATTATTTTATTATAAATTAAAAAAAATATCGATAAAATATCGATGATAAAAAATTTCAAAAAAAAAATTCAATTTACAATGTAAAATTTGTCTAACACATCCAAAATTTATATTTTTTTTCAAGAATTATACTATTTTTTATTTATTTTTAGTTAATTTTTATGAATTGTTATTTTTTAAAATTTTAAATTAATATTAAGTTAGATAAAGATGTAGATATATATAAAATAAAATCAAATATATTTAATTATAATAATAGAAAAAATAAACATATATATATATCGGTTTAATTCGATTTAAAACTGAGAAAAAAGACTCAAATTACAAACTAAATTAAACTTTTAATTTTCTCTATTTTTTAAATTAAAATTAAATCAAATAATTATAAAATTATCGATTTTAATTTAATTTGATCAATTTAATTCAATTTAATCGATTTTACTTTCACCTTTAGATATATTCGTTGACTGATGGTAGTCGGAGATCCTAATATCTTTTTATTTTTTTAATCTTATTAATTTTATAGATAATGTTTTTATAGGATTTATAGACCATACCTTCATTTTTAATTTATTTTGTAGTGCCCAAAACTAATTATGAAATTAAATATTAGTCATAATTTTATAAAATACGCAAGAGCCTTCGTCCCTTAAATTTTTTGATAGATTACATAAGCAGGGAATGAAAGAGAAAATTGGGATGGATGAGAAATTGAAAATATAATTAACAGAAAAGGCAAATAGTATTTTTTTTTTTTACATTTACAATTAAGAGATAACTATGAATTCAAAAAAAAGAAAAGAAAAGAAAGGCATAGGTAATAATCAATCAGTTAGTTAATTTAACAAACAACTTTGCTTTAAACACTTTATTTATTATTAAGTGTTGAAAAATATTCCCTCTCATCATTATTAAAATTATGAATATAATATTAAAAAATTCTCTCTATATATAACACTAAATGCAAACGAGAGAGTGCTCTTCACACATGACTCATACATATATGTATTATTGAAAATTTTTTTTGGCTATTTTTTTTATTGGCATCAATTTTTTTAAATTTGAAATATTATTTTTTAAAATATCAATATTTCTTTTTTTTTTTTTTTTAATTTGCATTATAAATTATTTATACCACCAAATTAAAAAAAAAAAATCTCTCTATTGAATTTTTTTTTAGTTTTTTATTTTATTTGAACTAAAAATATTATTTTTTTAAATATCAATAAAATATTATTTTTTAAAATATCAATTTTTTTTAGAATAAATATTAGACTTTCTTTTTTTCTTTTCAATTTGTAATATAGATTTTCTTTTTTAATTTAGAATTATATATACATATATATAATGAATTTTCACTATTTAATATTATTTTCGTCTCAAAATAAATAAATTAATTTTTTTAAAATATTTTAATTTAATTGTCTTATTTTTTAATTTAAATTATATTTTATCTTAAGTTTATAATAATATTCAAATTAAAAATGTATTATAAAATATAAAAATTAATTAAGAGATATATGATAGTTAAAAATATGAGAGAAATTAAAATAATTAATGAATTAAAATTATAAATAAATTATGAATAATAAAATAGATTAATTTTTTTTTATATATAATTATGTATTTTACACTTAGAATGTTTATTTTGAAAAGAATGAAATAATTAATATCTATAGTTTTTAATAAAGATGAGAGATTTTAACATTTAATTAATGTTGATCTAAAATAATAAAATTAGTTAACCTTTATAGTTCTTAAAAAAATTTATGAACATTAAACATAGTTATTTTATTATATTAAAAAAATAAAATAAAGTGTATTTAAAATTTTTAAAATAATTAGTACATAAAATATTAAAGGATACTGTAGTGGATCGTTTACGTGGGAAAGAAAGTCGTAGATAGCCAAGCTGACATGTATAGGCTCTTTATAAGTTATTATTGCAATAGTCAATACATATGTACGGTCACCTCCATGAATATTTTAAATTCTTGGAAAACGGTGTGGTACTCTTCTCTAGCAAGTCTTTCAATCGTACCTTAGGATACTGACCGTTAGATGATATTGCAGTCAATCTCTACCATTAACTTATTAAATCTTTTAAAAAATATCAAAAATCGCAAATTTAAGGTTAAATAATATTAAAAATACTAAATTTTCATATTTTTAATATCATAATTAAATAAAAATTTGTTGTCAATGAATATCTAAACCTTTAATTTTTTCTTTTTTAACGAATACCTAAAATTTTAATTTTTTTAACCAAAAGTTATATAAAAATTTTCTGCCAATATTTTATTGGAGTGATTTTCATAATATAACATTGTAACTTCATTTATTTGACTCAATATGTCAATTAATTTTAATGATTACAATTAAAAATTTTAAAATTTAATATTTTAAAATTATTTATTTTTAATTATTTTAATTTTTTTATCAAAATATTATTTTAATTATTTTTTTATCAAAATATTATTTTAATTATTTTAACTAAAAATATTCTCTTAATTTAAATTTTATTTAATTTTCAAATATTCATTAAAAATTAATCTATGAATCCAAAATCATTGATTATTTTTTCATTTAAATTATTTTTTTTAATTTTTATATAAAAATATTATTATAATTTAAACTTATTAAAATAAAATATATGAATATAATAAATTAATTATTTTAAATCTATTAAATAACTTTAAGAATTCATATAAATTATTCTTTAGAAAGCAACGACTTAATAATTAAAATTTAAAATTTATTAAATAATTTTATATTTAAATTAATAAATAATTTATATAATTTTATTGTAGTAAAATAATTAAAATTGTCAAAATCAAAAGTTAAAGATAACATTAAAAAATTAAAAATATATTTTTTATATATATTCATTTCTTTTTAAAAATTAAAAAAAAAAATATTACTGTTGAAACACTTTAAAAAGTCTCACACTTACTACAAAACAAAATTAACCTATTAGAAAACCACGATAAAATTTGGATATATTATTATTTTGTTGCTAAATTTGACTTAATTAATTAAATTGTGTTTTTTTTTTTAAATTAAATCTCAGAAATAATTTATTTAATTTTTTTAAAAAAATATAGACAAATTAATTATTATGTCAAACATCATGGATGAAAATAGTAATTTGTCCATAAAATTTTCTTTACATTTTGCTATGTCACAGGTTGGGATGTTGGTCTCACCAGCTCAGGTGACGACACCGTTACCGAGCTTGATATCTAGGTGTGGGCCCGATATTTATTTTCTCCCGCCCAAATTAAGAAAATGCAAACTCTCCAACTGACAAAAATCCCTCCGTACGCCGTAATTGAACACTAGATCACCGTGGTCACCACAGCTACTACTGCCACCATCAGCGGCGGAGACCAAGAGCAACCGCCGCCTCTAATGAACACTGATGTCATAAGCTTAGCCTATTAAAGCCAGCTCCATCATTTCCTTCTATCTACGTCTTCTTATTCTACTATAGGGGGGGAACTAACCCAAATTTTTCAAAATTAATTTTTATATTTATATATTTTAATATATTTTTTAAAAAATATACAATATTAATACCTTAAAATTTTAAAGTATTATATTGACATTAAACTTTTTAAAATTAATTTTATAACTATATATTTTTAAAAATATATCATATTAGTCTCAAAAATTTTTATTTTTTATTTTAAATTATATATTTTTTAAAATATATACATTTAATTACTCCAAATTTTTTAAATTTTATATATTAATGTATATTTCATAATTTTTTTTAAAATATATATAAATTACATTAAATTTTAAGATTTTATTTATTATTAATATATTATCATATTTATATATAAAGAAATATTTTGTAATATAATAGTAATATTAAAAAATTGTTATATTAATCTTATAAAACTTAAATATTTTTTATTATCACAATTATTTTTTGCCCCAACCCTTAAAAGTTGAATTCCGCTCTGACAATTATCCTCTCCGACTTTCACATTCGCTCGAATTTTCCAACTCCTTCCATCGCTGTCTCCGAGTAATTTTTCACTCGTTTCTCTTTTTCTTCATGGCCCATCTCTCCTCTCTCCTCTCCACCTACACTCGTCGCGTCCTTTTTTTTCAAATACCTCACGATCCCAATTCCCTCAAAACACTCAATCTCTTCACTACCCTACTAAATTACGTCCCTATCAAAGATATGGAGTCTATTGTTACTTCATCTGTAGTTGATTTGGTAGATACTCAAATACTTGATATTATCCCGGCCTATAATTGCTATAGTATTCATATTGTAAATTACTGGAAAATTGTATGGTACTCTCTTCCACCGATCCAAAATCTGTTACAGGTGCAAAATAACAAATAAAACAACTAGCGCATAGAGAGCAAAGAGAGAGAGGACTCGCTCGTTCCTATACCCGTTTCTCATCAATCGGTCCTTCCACTAACCCAAAAAAAAAAAAAGCTTATTAGGGACAAGTTTTATCCCTTCGAACGAATCCTTATATTATTTGGATCCCTATTTACATAAGAAAAAAAAATGGAAATTTATATTTCTAACGTGCGAAAAAGATGTAATAAAAAGTAAAAAAAATAGTATTTTTGTAATTTATATTTCCTTCACTCTTTAAGCTTATAATTTCTTTCAATTTCTCTAAAAATTAGAGTGAATTTTTTTCATCCAAAAGGTTAAATGAAGAAATACTATTTCCTCTAATTTTTTTTCTTTTCTCTTCCTTCTTAACTAACCAAATAAAGGAAATTATATTAATTTCCCTTCCTTTATTTTCTTTTCTATTCATTTTTAGTTAACTAAATAAAGAAAATTATATTAATTTTCCTCCTTTATTTTCTTTTCTTTTTTCCCACTTCCATCAACTTAAGAAAAATATTAATAATTAAAATACAATGTAATTAAAATCAGAATGGCTTGATTTCAAGATCTGATTCTTAATTATTTTCAATTTTTGTCAAAGAATAAATAGGAAAAATTTTAAAACTATAAATTTAACTATTACAATTATATAGTGTTTGTATAGATGATTGATAATTGTTAATTTGGAATAAAAATATTTTTTTTCAGTTAGCAAAAACTGTAATCAGTAATCGCAATTTTTACCTGCAATCATATTTTGCCGATTTGAGGAAGATGAATTGGATTAGTATTTATCCAAACACTTAATAATTTTCAATTATTGACGTATATATTTTTAAAAGGTAATTAAATTTTGGAGTTGGGTATCAAAACACCCCTTATTAGACTCTCTCCCATGTAGGCTAATGGGTTATGGGCCCCCAGTTTGTGCTGTGGTGGTTTGGGCCTTTTAATCATCAAAGACTGGTAAAGGTAGTCGTGAACCTTGTTAATTGCGGGATTGCCACTGGAAGTTAATGCCAAGGAATTGTCAGTCTCAGTCACATATCAGTATCGGTGAATTAATATATTAATAATTGTAAACGTCGTCGTTTTATAAAATCGTTGACGGTAAACTCCGTAAAGGCAATTTTTCATGTAAATATAAACAAATAAAAAATAAAAGGCAAAGTCATCGCTAATACTGTGAGACTCATCTTATGAATGGTGTCAAAATTCATAAAATTAGTGCTAAAAAAATTAATTAATACTAATAATAATAAATAAATAACTCAGAGGAAACTACACTACACAAGTAAAATCATCAAAGAATAAAAAAGTCTTTCTCTCACTTGTTCTTCCCAGAGTGACTCAGAGAGGAGAGAGAGAGAGAGAGAGTGTGTTCTCTTTCCTTCACTCCAACGAAAAACAATCGAACCAACCACGAAAATGAGCAGTGAAGAACCTAAAAGAAGCATCACCGGAGGTTTGGTTGGTAAACCCATCTCAGATGATCGGAAAGTCTCTCAGGCTACAGCTCCGATTGCCAAGAAAATCATCATAAAAAACGCTGACATGAAAGATGACATGCAGAAAGAGGCTGTTGATATTGCTATCGCCGTTAGCTCTCTTTCTGCTTATCTCACTAAAACTCTTCATTTGTTTCCATTTCAATTCTTTGATTGATTTTCTCTTCTTCTTTTTTTTTCCCTTCTTTTTTTAATTTTTAATTTTTAATTTTTAAGGTTAATGTTTGATTTAAATGGGTTTTTGATTTAGGCATTTGAGAAGAACAATGTAGAGAAGGATGTAGCAGAGAACATAAAGAAGGAGTTCGATAGGAGACATGGACCCACTTGGCATTGCATCGTTGGTCGGAATTTTGGTAAAACCCATTTCAACCCTCTTTCCTTTTCTGGGGGTTTCTCCTTTGTTTTTATGCCCAGATTTGATGCATTTGTTACTATATTTTTTGGGGCTGCTGAAGTGATTTTATGCAAAGATTTGTGCTTTTGGTTTCAAATTGTGTTTAGTACTTGCCAAATGAATGATGCTATTATCTAGTTTAAAAATGGAATACATAGATCTATGCTTAGATTAGATGTTATTTGCATATTCTTCTTCAACAAAATAAAATCAAAGCTTGCGTCTTTTTTACCTTTTCAGCTAAGAATGGCAACTCAAATTTAGATGGATAAAATCAATTATGGATAATAGGTAAATTGGTGATTATTACCTACTAGTTGTCTGAGATAGCTAGATGTTTAGTTCTTTTCCTACTGTTTATCTTTGACTTTGATATAGCAGAGAGATAGAACTTGCTTACCCAGACTCAAACCGAATCTAAACATGGCTCCTTTTAGTGTCTGGGCCGCCCCAATTTTGAGACGGAAAAATTTACATCTTGATACAGGAAGAGTTCTGAGTGTTCCTGCGCTAGGCAATGTATCAAGCTTCATAAATACATATTGTTTCTTACATGTGCAAGTGCTGTGCTGACCTCAGAGTAGTCCTGTCATTGGAGGAAGCCATTTTTATCATTATTGACTATGTTTTGTGCTAGACGAACTAAGTCAGTTTAAAATTAAAAAAAAAAAAAAAAACGTAAGGTGATTTAAATATTGCCGAGTGATCAACTCATTTTGAGATACAATGAGCTATGGGTCAGTAGCATCCAGTGAACTGCTTTTGGCTAAGATCTAGGACATGATTAATTTCCCATCGCTGCCAATGGAATTTAAGGGCGTGGGTTTAACTAGGCTGTTAACTCGCTTTCTACTAGTTGTTGGACATAGTAAATAAGTTCTTCGATTATTTATATCCAAGAAAGATGAGATGAATGTACTATAACCTGACCTCAAAGCCTGCCTAACCTTGATACAGTTGATGGCTTAGTGCCAGTGTCATTGAATGCACTAAATTCAAGACAAAGCAATTCCAATATTTAGAAAGAGGAGATATGCTTGTTCTCCTCAATATTGAGAAAGAGGAGTTCTGCTTGTTCTCCTCTGTTAGGCAACAATAACAAGCTCATAAACACAGCTTTTATCTCACAAATGCTAATGTTATTGTGCTTTTCATTTGTAGTGATCATTGTTGAACAGGTTGTGTTCTTGATATATTAACTCACTTTAAAATGCAAAGACACCACTAGGTCATTATCATTTGTGGGGATGCAAGGAGCTATTGCTCAGTAGCTTCTAGAGGGGCTTCTTCAATGATCTTGGTTGTATGTTGGGTTTGAGCAACCTTTTGTTAGAAATTATGACATGGTTAGTTTCTAATTATGAGTGGGACTGAATCAGTCTAGGTTGACACTAGTAATAGTCAATAACTAGGCTGTTTGCTTGCTAACTAGTAACTACGGCATGGTAAATCTTCTAGAATCCTTTTCAAATAGGTTCTAGTAATTTCAATTCCGATTACAGAAACTTTGTTTGATTTCTGATTATTTCGAACCACTATATTGTTAGTTTTCCTTCATCACTTCATTATATTATAAACAGTCAGTTAAGCTGGATAGATGTATGATATTTTGTGGGGGCCTGATTAGGTGAACAATCATGCTGGTTACCCTGTTCTGATATAGCATATTTTTTTACTTTTCCCTATATGGAAAGGAATTGACTGGGGAATGGAGTGGGAGGGGGATTTGTCAAGTCATCATGCAGTTTCAGTTTCAGCCAGGTTGTCACCAGAACATTTACCTTCTAGAGTGTAGCAGCAGGGTATTCATTATGTGTTGCATGATGCTAGCAATCTTCAACGAGCCTTACCTCTACTATGCAATACTGATATGGCCATTTCAGAATATGTTCGAAGTTAATTAGGCAGTTGGTTGCCAAGATGATTGCAATCTTGGTCTAGTGCTCTATGTTTTGCTATAGGCTTGAAGAGAAGTTTTGAATCCTGTATTTGATTAGACTGTTACGTGATCCAAAATGCACCATATATATTGCATTGTCTTTTTCATTTGCCATGTTCAAATGTTGGTTTATTTTTCTTAGGTTGGTTTAAATTGCTTATCAATGTTGTTTGGTTATTTGAGGGAAAATGGAATACAAATTTGTTTTATTTCAACTTAAATTTCAGCTATGTTCTTTTTTTCCTCATTTTTTCCTTTCTACTATGCACAGGTTCATATGTGACTCATGAGACAAACCACTTTGTTTATTTCTATTTAGATCAGAAAGCAGTTCTGCTATTCAAATCTGGTTGACAATGACGGAAATCACAAAAATGGTGACAGTGAATTCATGATCATCATGCTATACAGTTAGTGCCTGTATGTCTTAACGAAATCTACTGGCATGCAAAAACTCTAGCCAGAGATCGCTGTTCCCAACTTGTATATCTAAATTTTATTTGAAATGGTTTTGAACTTTGGAAATGAGTGTTCTTCAGCCAATTGTTTCACTTGTTTTTTGTGTCAATTTTTGCTTCACTTGCTGCTGTTACTTCCCCAAGATTTTACAGTAAAATATAGTGAGACACTTCCCTGTCACATGGAAATTGACTTTGTTCAATGTGCGTTTCTAAAATCTAGTAAATATGTTTGTCTATTCCCTAATATTTGTCTTGTACACCCAAAAAAAAATAAAAAAATAAAAAAATAATCAAATAAAGAGACTGCATGGAATATAAATGTTTTTGCATGCTCTGATCTGCAGTGGAATGCCTTCTTGTTGAGTGGAGTGGAAAAGGATCTTTGGGGTATATCAAAATTTTTTTTTTTTTTTTTATCTGGGCCAAACCTAGCTGTTGAATCTTGCCTGGTGATAGCCGTCCTTGCCTTTTCATCTTTCTTTCCTACAAATTTATTTATTTATTTTGCTGAGGACAGAAATGGGAAAAGAAAACCAAAAATCATCAAGTCAAAAGCATTCAGTCAACTGAATCAAATTCATCAAAAGAAAATAACAATAAAATTTCTTTAATAACTGCAAGAAATCCTTTATTAATTATGACAAACATTTATCTAAAGAAGAGTAATTTTCTTGATGTGTGTGTATATATATATATGTAAGAAATACCACTAAATTAATTTAAGATAAAGAATAGAGGATAAAAATGGATTATTCTATTTCTGTCTGTCCAATTTCCATCCCATTTCATTTCATGTCAATTGCTATCATATAGCTAGAAGAGAGTTGTTGAAATTATTTGATGAGGGGATTTTTCAAATTCTTAAAAACTGAACTTTGAATCAATAAAATGACTAATTAAGTAATCCATGGCTGAATTTAGCCAAGCATTTGCAAGTTGAGTTAGCATATGCTTTTCATAATAACCTCTCTTGCGTAATCCCAACAGTCCCTCTACGGTCTAACCTTTGCAGCTTGCGGAATAATTCCACCATTTGTGAATAAGTCTAAATGCTCAAGTTCCATGCATCAATCGTATTAGAAAACGATCATATAGTTAAATTATTTTTGGTACGTATGAAATACTTAAAAACGAATGGGGTAATCAGGGTTTAAACTCTCAGCAATCCCTTCACCACTAAGCTAATAATTGATTATTACTGAATGCTAGCTAGTTACAACAATTTGAAATTCTAATATACTGTAATTATAATTTACACAAATACTATATATATAATGCACAAAGAGTATAGTTTTTTTCTCAATATTTCCTATGGATATTCTAATGTGTGTGGGGATTTTGATTCTTAGCATTGTAGATCAGATATAAATATAGGTTATTAATTAACCCAATAACAATTATTTATATAAAGTTTAATTCTAAATTTTCATTAATTGTATTCTTCATGCCTAATAAAATAAAGAGGGAAGAAAGGGAGTTTATAAAAAAGATGAGTATTTGCTGGAAATCTTCCAAATATTTACAAATATAGTTTAATTACAGCAGTTGAACTTGACAGATTCATTTGGAGGAAACTGGTATGGTATCTGTCGGTGACTTTAATAATGAAATTTTGGGCACGACTAGCAAAATACAAATTTGTCTCGAATGCAATCTCCAATCTCCACCATTATTATATACATTTCTGTATTGTGGGAGGGTAGGCAAGCAAGAACCTAACTGTCCCTTTCCAGGGGAAAATTTGTGGACCATATAAAGACAAGTGGCAAACCCTACTTATTCCATTTCAAAATATTTACGGGTAGCTAAAAAATATATAAAAATAAATTATTTTAATTAGGTTGAAAATTAAAACGAGATGTAATTAATTAGGGGTGAGTGAAGAGAAAAGCAGCAAGAAATGAATAATAATTAATTATTCTCTCAATTTCAAAAAGATAATTTTGATTTAATTTATATATATATTAAAAAATTTAATTATTTTTAATTTATTACATTAATTTTATTTTTTTTAATATTTATATTTAAAATATTCATATTATATATATTTTTTAATATTTACAATAATTAAAATATTTATATTTTAATTAAATTTATAATTTTAATATAAAAAATATAAATATAAGTAATATATAAGGTGATATTAACATGAATTAATAAATAATATATTTGATATTTATTTATTAAATTAATATTTAAAAAAAAATTATATTTTATGATGGATGATAATATATATATTTTTTAACGACGGAGAGAATAATAAGACATTTAATATGGAGGACAGGTGGCAAAGGTGCCACCTGTGCTAGGAAGCGCCGGCTTTATCCAGAATCTCTGCGTTTGCGTCCTGCAAATATTTAATAGTGATCTTTTTAATCTTTTAAAAAAAATTTAATTATTTTGTAAAGAAAAAAAAAAGAAAAGAAATTAGCAGTAGCAGAGATAAGAACAGAGAGGGTGTAGTAGACATGGACACGTAGTCCTGTTCCCATTCTGTACCACATGGATAATAATAATAATAATAAATCACTTCTCTTTTTCTTAATCTCATCAATGCATTTAAACGTTGTATAATTAATCATAAATCTCTATTTCTTTATTTTCTGTAGAGTTTTAATTATTGGGATGGGCTATATTTGTAAGTGTAACTTGCTGGTGTACATCAAACAAAATCTACTTGCTCTGTTATTAAACATCTGTTACTGTCATCTACTGATCTCTCTTGGCTGTTTCTGTGGGTTTTTTATTTTTAAATTTTTTTTTTCTTCTTCATTTTTTGCATGATCGAGAGCTAGGTTTCACAGAAACTTGCAAATGGTTTCCATTTTCATATCCGACATGTTTTCAACACTAAAATCTCTCGGAAATTAACTGGAAATATTTCAAAATTCTAAAATAATTTCTCATTATTTTTTTTTTAATTTTCAAAAACTTGTAAAAAACTTATAAAATATAACCTTTTTTCAGCATTTAATGTCTTATATTTTTAGAATTTAATGTATTTTTATATAGTATCGTATCGTGTTATATGTTTTATTTTCGTTTTTTATATGTCAACATTATTACACTGTTAGAAAAATGGTAACAATTTGGATTGAATAGTAATTTTAAAATTACAAAAAAGGAATACATGAATATGATATGTATGCAATTGATTTTTTTTTTCTTTAAATGCATCATCTCTTGTTCATGAGTGGAAATTAAATTAAAGTATCATTTCCAAAATAATGTCCACCAATTATTTATTGAATGTTGCTAGGTATACTTTTTATAAGAACTATCCTATTTTTAGGAACTAAAAGCTAGGTAATTTTCAAGAATATCAAACTTACCAAATATTTTAATATGTAAGCTAACAGTAAAATTAAGATGAAACTACTTAAAAATTGTCATTAGAACTTCTCAAATTCTATGTAATTTTGAAAATTTTAAATTATGAAATTAAAATTTTAAAATCCATCTTTATCTTTTTTTTTTTTAAATTTATTTTTATGAATGCTGCTGTGATATTCTTTGATTTTGAAGGAGATGATGGAGATAATGGGACTCTTTCCCTGGTGCAGAGTATATATCAAGATGCTTCTTAAGCAGGACTGTAATAATGTGAGAATTTCTCATATTTATAGGGAAGAAAACTTTTATTTATACAAATTGATTGGGTCATTATGGAAGCTCTCTTGATTATGGTACGATCAATGATTAGAAGATCCTCCTATAGTGGTATTTAGGGCTGCTTAATCCATGATTTGTATGGGGTATCCTATTCAAGACTTTGTGTAATTTGATTGTCCAATTATCCTCTAGTTATTATATTTGTACCAAAATCACGGATTTTTTAAAGTTTTTGACATAAAATTCAATTCAAAACATCCCTTTCCTTTATTTATTTTCCACTAATCCCTATCAAAAACCAAGGAAATTCAATTTTCACAAAAGAGCAGCTGGTTCTTGTGAATCTAGTGGCTACAATCAATGCAACAATTAATGGATTTTAACATTTTTTTTTAGAAGTGTGAGTAGACGTGAATAATTTCTCCTCTCTATCTTCTCTCTCTGAATGGACTAGTCTACAAAATTTATCATTTCTTGGTAAGCATGAAAATGAAATGAAAGCAAAGCTTCATTTGCATGCATTTCTTTTCTTATCGTTTCATATATATATATATATATAGTCAAAGAGAGTTAAAAGACACTTGTGTTAGTCTTTGATAGGTTAACCAAAACAATGGGTTTGTTTTGGAAGATAAAAATTAGATTTCATTGATCCCCCATTATATGTTAAGCATACATGCGTGCATATATTGTCTGCTTATATATATGGTCAAAGATTAGAGTGTACTTCAAGAAAATTAACTATCCAAACTTTTGAGTATAAAATTAAAACAAGTGAAATTTGGATAGACTAGTATTGGTGTCACTTTTTAGTTATTGGCAAAAAGAAAAAAAAAATTATATATAACTATTAAAATAATAGAAAACAATTTTAAATATCCAAGAAAACCTAAAATGGAAGTGGAATAGGAACTTTACTTCCTTTAATTATCCCAACTTCTCATATAATAAAAAAAAAAAACCATATAATTTAACATAGTTTATTACAATATTATTTATAATAATCTACGTACTTTAATAAGAAGTAATATTTAGCTTTCTTAATTTTGTCTTTCTACTCCATTAGTTGGATGGCATAAGTATACATGTCACAACCTTGAATCCCCTAAATAACGTTGATTTATAATTAGTTGCTTTGCAGACAATTTTCACATTTATTGTTCAGATAGAATAGAAAGCCATTTTTAATATACAACTAGCAATAAAGGGTATTATGATCTTATATTAAATTACCAATATAGTCATTGTTATAAGTAATGGATGGATTTGTTTTAATTAATCTAAAAATTGCGAGTCTTTTTTCATAATAAAAAATTTGGTTAATTAATTATAAATGTAAATTGAATGGTAATTCTTTTAATTTTCCATAATAATAACATATATGAATTTTAGACTCAATAATCAATATATAGTTTAATTAAGAAATTAAGCAAACCAATATACCAATAGAACAGCCAAACTGAAAAACGAAAACTGAAGAAACGTGCTGGTAACGCGCCAGGTTAGTGCGATTGTGGGAGAAAATACTGAATTATAAACGTACAATATTAACAGAAGAAAACAAAACAACAAACAGGAAAAATAAAAGAGTTAAGAAAAAAGAAAAATAGAAAATGAAATAGAAACTAAAAAAAAAGATACGTGGCAGTTAAAAAGCACTAGAAGTCAAATCGTTCGCTACGCTAATCGTTCTGAGTACTGCTCTAAATGGACCCACCAATCCCTCTCTCTATTTCTCTTTTAGTTCTATTTATTTCCCTTAATTTCTCCACCCTAAAAACGTCTCCTTCGCCTCCAATCTAAAATACCACACCGCCACCACCATCATCGCCGCCGCTGTTGCGGTGGAGCCGACTCAGTCTTGTCTTGTTTCTTTTAGAGAGAGAGAGAGAGAGAGAGAGAGAGAGAGAGAGAGAGAAGGGCTTATAAAAAAGAGAAAATTTGTTTATAATGAGAGATGGTGGGTTTAAGTATAGTTTTGGAGGCGCAAAAGGGTGGTGTTAACAAAAAAACCCCACAAGTTATTAACAAAGCTACTATGATTATCAATAAACCCTCTTCTTCTTCTCACTCGTCTGTTTTTCCGGTCCCAACTTTTCTGGAACATTGCTTTCTTTGCGGACAAAAACTCTTGCCTGGTAAAGACATCTACATGTACAAGTAAGTAGTATCCTTTGCTTCCATTTATTTATTTATTAAGAATTAAAAATACCCAGATCTTTTACTCAGTATTAGCCCCCTTTAAAACTTGCTGTGTTTTCTTTTATTTATAAATGGTTGATCTGGATGTTTATATATTGACTTGCAGAGGAGATAGAGCCTTTTGTAGCGTGGAGTGCAGGTGTAGGCAGATTTTTATGGACGAAGAAGAGACTTTGAGGAAAGAAAATTGTTCACTGGCTGCCATAAAACCAACTTCTTCTTCGCCTTCTCCTTCTTCTTCATCTTCTTCCTCATCAGCTTCTCGCCACCGCAGAAGCACCAGAAATCGAGCGGGTGGTTTTGCATATTAAGAAGAAGAGAGTGGCAGAAGGACGGAACTGAAACTGGGTTTTTTTTTTTCTTTTCTTTTTGGCGCTTTTTAATAATTTTGTTTCAGTTTTACCCTTGTATTTTTCTGTAATGACGCTGATATCCTTTTATTTTATTTTTTTAGCTACCTGGTATGAAGCCAAAAGGGCCTTCAAAATTTCAATTTAGCCCCCACCCCCACTTATCTATTCTATGGGAGCCTGTGGTTTGGTTTTGTTTCCCATAAACAATTTTCATAAGGCGTTTGACGATTATATATTATTATTATGGCCTTAATTATATAAATAGTAATTCATCATTGATTTAAAAAAAAAAAAAAAAATTTGAATCTTGTGATAATAAAAAATTAAATTTAAATAATAATGCTAACGCTCATGAGAGTTAACATTTTCTTGGAACAAGCAAATAGTGTTTGTTCACTTGTTGTATATACATAAAATGTTGGATTCTTGTGGCGGAACATTTTACACTACGTTTGGATAAGTGAAAATCCAAGGGCAAGTTATTTTCCTCTATTCACAAATAATTGTCTATATTTTCTTTTGGGAATGTCACTTTTATTTTTAAGTAAAATTTATTATCTATTTTTTTCTAAATACATCCTTTAATATACTTATAATTAGTCATTATTTTAAAATAATTGATGTTGTTAATCACGTTATTTTAAATTTATTATTATTTTTTAAAATATATCTTTTAATATATTAGATATATTTATGATTAATCACATTATTTTAAAATAATTAATACTATTAATAATTATAATAAAAGTAAATTAGTAAAAAATAATAATTCTTAATCTTTATATTAAAGTGAAAGTGGGTTATTATTTGTTGATAGATTATTTTTCTTTTGTGTGGGAATAGGTTTGAGAGTATAGGGAGGAAAAATAAGGAGACGAAAATAATTTAATTTTATTAATTTCATCCCCTCTTGCCCAAATAAAATAAAATAAATTAATTTGAAAGGTTATAATTATTGTGTAATTATGTAATTTGAATTTTGTATTATTTTTTATTTCATATAATTTTATGTGTCATATTATATTTTTATCAAAATATTTTTACAGTTAATAAATTTTTATTAATAATATAGTGAAATATATGAGATAAAAAATAAGACATTAAATAAAATAGAAAATCTGAAATGATAATTATGAGACTTTTAAAATATGTGAGATATAAAATGAAATATTAAATAAAATAAATAAAAAATCTGAAATGATAATTAGGAGGCTCTTGGAATCAGAATATTAATATCTAATTGATTATTCAAAAATGGTAATTGATACACTCTTGAGAATTTTTTTCTTAAAACAAAAAAAAAAAAAAAAGTTAGTGTGCGCTTGAAGGGAACAATTTTGTTGGTGAAGAGAATAGCTAGTAGTAGTAACAATAGGAAGTGAATCAAGAACAATCTTATAGTGGTCCCCATGCATCAATGACCAAAAAAGAAATTAAATTAATAATTGAAATTTCTTTTTTACTCTTACAATTAATTAATTAATTGTTTGTTTTATATACAAGGCAAAATTGCATGAGGTGAGTATAATAGGTGGTGGTGTAGATTGTTTGTTTGTTTGCAACAAATAGCAATGGTGTCTACAATGAGGAAGTCTGGTCCTAAAACCAGCATTAAATTCATGGGTGCCCATTGTTTTTAAAGTTAAACCTATAAAGGCAGAAATTTAGATGAGTTGAATGAGACCACTGAAACGATCAAGGACATATCCATAAATTAGGCGTTATAGGATATTGTTCTCTTTAAGCGATTTTGCCTGATTATAGAAAGATATGACTCCCATTTTGGTGCTAATCTTCAATGGTTCATCTCTTCGTATTCCTTTCAAAATTTAATAATATGATTCAGTATATTTCAGACTTCACAATTCTGAAGATAATCTATCTTATTAATACTACGGAAGCAAAAACTTAATAAGTAATGACTTAGCTGATTAAGAAATAAAATAAGTCATTAATTAGTTTGGTTATAAAGGTGCATTTATAAAATAATGACAGTCGAATGTGAAAGTATAGGATAAACATTCAATTTTCCCTTTAAACTTGTTTGCGATGTAATTAATGCAATGATAGATGATATTTTGCTCTCAAACATATAGAAATTAATTTTTTTTTTTTTATAATAGGGATTAATCTCATTCTTAAAAAATAATTAAAAAATTCAAAATTTGTATTTTTTAAATTAAAAAACGCACTGTAATATTAAATTTTGTAGATTAATGTATCTTATTTGAGTCTTATTAATATTAAATTTTTTTAATTAATACTAACTAAATTAAATGTAATAAAATGGTGATGAATTGTATACAATGTATTTAATAATTTTATATACGTGTATATTAGAAAATAATAATAAAAAAAACGCTGTGTTAAGGTAATTCCAAAAGGCAACAATGGGTCTATGGCCATCAAGAACCCACAGGATAGAGAGCACGTTGAAAAGAGAAAGAGATAAGGTCATTAAGGGCATGAACCTCTTTAGTGGGACCATACCCTTTTACCATTATAGACCAAATAGTGGGTCCACTACCAACTCAAGTTGGCCCTACTATTTTACCCTTTCATGGGTCCCGATTCCATCGGCTGGAGGATTTAATCAAAAGAAGTTGTTGGGCCACGTGCTTATGATGAGAATGATAGAAAGTGGGATCCCCTATTGGCGTACAATGGAACTAGTAAGTCCAATCCCAAAAATTCTAGCTCCATAAAATTATCTTATATATTAAATTATTGAATAATTAAATATTTTGATTAATATTTTTTTTCTAAAATTTTTTATTTTATTAAATTAATATATACGTTTAATATAAGAAATAATTTCTCAATATAATTGAAATTGACATGACATCACACCATTTTTTTTAATATAATAATTAAATTAAAGTGGTTTGAATAATTAATCTTGTCTAATCCTAGTTTAATTATTAATCCCAATAAATCAGATCAACAGAAGGAACAGTAAAGACCAGAGGAGTTTTGTCTAAAGATATATACTTGCGTTGGAACTAAAAAGCAAGATTTGAGATTGGGAAATTTGGGAACAATTTAACACTAGTGCTATGATAAAGATGTTTTATTTGTTTATTTTTAAAAATTATTTATTTATAAAAAAAACAAATAAAAAATTGTAGGATCCATTTAAAATACATTTAAAAGTGTGCCTAAATGGAATATATATATTTTCAGGGTTGAATTTTGTCTAATGGGTATGGATTCCTTCATGCATGGATGCTTTGTGAATTTTAATGACAATTTTCCTTTATCAGTTATATAAGCCTTTGAAAATCATTCTCATTTTTTTTAATTATTTGCATTTTTTAAAAAAAAAAAAAATTAAGAGGCTCATTAAATAATATAATAAGATTTCATTGAATCACTTTAATGATTAGTTTGATTTGTTATATATTAAAATTTGAATATAAAAAATCATAAAAAAATTATTTTACCAAAGAATTACACTATAAAAAAATAATTTTAATTTAATTTATACAAATGATATGTCTATTTTTTCATTTTTTCTTCCTATCATCAAGTGTCAATTCTTTTATAATTTTTTTTTTTAAATTAATTGTATGGTATAACATTATAATTTCATTTTAATGATACAATGATGTATTATAATTTTACTTGTTTTTATAGTAATTACATAAATTTTATTGTTAATTCACCTTGATTAGTCTAATCCAAACGAATAGATTCAAAATGTAATTATTGCAATTAATAGACTTAGGAATTTTTCAACATGCGATGATAATGATGGACAAACTGTATTTTGTGACATAAAACAGAGTATATATGCATTTACTCTCAAATTTATGATATTTCTTTTAATGATTCATTAATTTCTTCAAATTTAAAGTAAAAATCTCAAAAAAGATTTTCCATCATCTGATGTTGTTTCTTCCCACTATTTTTCCTGTCTTGCACTATTGCAAAAATATCTTTACGAGATATTTTTCTTGCTGAAAGACTAATTGAACATGAAATATCTCCAATTCGGGGAATATCAAATTTGGGATGAATTTTGACAAAAAACTATAAGTGCAAAAGTTATGTTTAAGTGCTTAAAAGATTCAAATCAATAAATCTTTTTTTTTTTTTTATCAGAAATTTTAAATGGTAATTGACTGTCCTGTATAAAACGGATACTATGTAGTCATAATCCTGGACTGGGCCTAGATAACTAGATCTTTACTGTCCTTCAATATCGTGACCTTTCTTTGATTTTGGGTCTATGAACCAAGTTTCAAATGTTGCCCAACTTGCAATATCGTGGCCCAACAATTTTTTAATTTGTGGGCAAAAGTATTGGGCTTAGAGTGATTTCAGAATTATAGGCTCAGGAATCAGGACCTCGTTCAACCAAAACCCACTTTCAAATAATAACACTATTTCTTTAAGACCTAAAGAAACCACCTACACGCTGCAATTTCCAAACTGGACAACTAGGAGTGGCCACGTATTGGGGAATACTCGACCGAACAGATGATACAATGCACTATAAATTTTTTTAAACTCAAGGCATCAAAGTATACCAAAATTTTTTAATTTAATACTGTTTTGGCTCTTAGTTCATATTCGAATTAAGAATTATATTAAACTGAATTGTATTGAATTAAATTAAAAATATTAAAATTGACTCTATATTTATATATATATTTGATTCGATTATAATTATTTCAGTTGGATTGAATACAGTTGAATTTTATATAATTCTTAGTTTGAATATATAAAATTTATTAAGGGAAAATGTGAAAATTTGATTATACAATTTTATCTTATGGTGCACATTATTTTTTTTTAATTTTTTAAAATATAAAAATAATTCTAACCTTATAAAATTGAAACATCACGTTTCTTCTTCTATAAACACAGTAGTTCTCTCACTCTATATATATACATATTTTAAAACTTAAAACTCTAACATATGTTTTAGCAGATTATATTAAATTCACTATCTTATAATTTTAGTGGAGCACATAGTATAATGTTAGGGTTAGTGATTAACTTTATCTTTTTTAAATCAAAACAGATTTTAATTTTTCTTTTGACAATATATCTATGGGCTATCTTGAAAGGGAATCTGCAATCTGTGGAGTTTCAAATGCAATGTACTTAGTTGTTTTCTTTTTGACCTTTTTGCATGCGAAATATATTTCTTCTCAATCTTTTCAACTACCCAAATTAATATCACTTAAGAGACATATTGGGAAGCCAATACCGAAAAATTATGAATAATAAAAAGATTAAAGAAGATTGAGACTTTGCCCACACACATAGCAAAGAGCATGCATGCTTTCATAAAATCAGGCAATTTGTCGCATGCAAAACCTTATAATTTCGCTTTACGTAAAGTATATATATCTATAATCCCATATCTAAAATTCATATATTATATACATCTTGACCTTAGCATATATATATATATATATATATATATTAAAAAATCTTGGTGCTCTCGTGCTTGATTGTCAATTCATTTACTACTTTTTGGAGACCAAATTAAATGCATGCGTCAATCTTTGAATTCTTCATCTTGTCTCAATTAAGTGCTATTTTAGTGTTGTCATTTTTAAATTTCTTGCCTTTTAATCTTTACAATCTAATCCTCATACTTATTTTTTTTTAAGAGATATTATATACAATATAAATATATAAATATAAATTAATTATAAATATATTTAATATCAAACTGATAATTATATACATCAAATGTTACAATTCAATTTGCAAGAAAATAAATTTAAAATTAAATTTGCAATCACATTTGAATTTTGATCTTATCATTACATCAAAACATGAATTTGTATCTTTATGTATATATAAAGTTATTTTCATTTTTGTTAAGGTTTTTACATTTCCATTTAAAGTTTATATAAAAGAAAGACGTAAATTTCAATTATACATAATTTTCTTTTTCAAACTATGTTATCCATATTTTTTTCTAATTACCTTAAGTTTTAATCAATTAATGACTTTTTTTTTTTTTTGCTTATTAGGAAAGACATTATTAATGAGTTTGGAATCCTAACCCTTGTTATAAGATAGTTTAACTCATTACTTGTACTAATGAAATTTAAGTGAAATTCAATTAGCAAAAGGAACCAACCATATGATCTGCCGCCTAGGTGAACATAGAAAACTAGGAATTGAGTACGTGTTCTTAACAACCTACCTGTTATAATTAAGGTTTATTTATTAATTTGTAAATTTGATTATGACTAAGACTCAAACTTAAGACATTTTGTTCCTATTAAGGTTTATTTATTTTGAAAAAAATTTTTAGGTATTATTTAGACTATTATTATCTTTCCGTGATGTATAGACTTAATGTGTCGACACTTACACTTCAATATATTACATATATATAAAATTCAAAGATCCTGTTAATAACCATTTATATTTTCAAATAAAATATAAGGATTGCATGATTATAATTTATTATACTTAAAGATATTCGTTAAAAAATTCCAATTTACGTAGTAATTGTAGCATAATTATGTAATTATATGCATACAGGTATATGAGCCCATATATTTTAGGTTGAAAATAAAACATCTTATATATATATATATATATATATATATATATATATATATATTTTTAAATTATAAATAGTAACCAATCAACCTTTTATACAGTCGTATTGAAATTATTTACAGAAAGAGCATTAAATCTCGAATACAAGTTTTAATTATATTAAATATATAAAAATATATATAATTGAAATTCTATTTTTTTGATGCAAAGAAATAAACACTCAATCATTTCTTTTATAATGTAGTTGTCCATCTCAAGTGTCATGTTCAATACATCATGATGGTGGTAAGGTAAAATCAGATCGTGAAATATTGGTGGTCCATTTTCTACAATGGAGGAAACACCATCACGATATCTTTTTTATATGACAGTGCCTTATTCCTATATTCTTAGTAAGCACACACAGTATTGCTAGGCGGGCGAGAGCGTGAACATGCTTCTGGTTATTTCGACAACAACATCTTCAATATCTATTTTTCTATTCATCCCCAATTAATCCACCTTATACACGATCTTTTCTCCTTTTTCTTTTTCTTTTTTTCTTTTTACACTTACAATTTGTTGATTTTACTTTAAACTAATGAATTTTTGAATTTATAATATCTCAATTTTAAAAACGATTTCAGAATCAATAAAATAAAAATTTATTAATATGCAAATAATAAATGCGTTAATATTTATGTGTTACTATTTAAGTTAGCACATAGAATAACATAGAAGAAATGAATAATAATTAATTGAAAAAACTTAACTAGAAGAATCACATGTTCTAAGATTGTTTCAAAGTTTTAACTATTTTACTTAAATCTTTTAATTTATTAAAGATTGTTCGATTTAATCCAACATATCCTATTCCAACTACTTCTAAGAAGTCAAAGTAATTATAGTCTTGTTCCTTTTTCAAGTTCCATGTTTTCAATTTTAATCATACATGCTATTAAATATTAATCTTTTTCTTTGTTAATTATTGAAGCAACTGATTTGTTTTTGACAAAATTTAAATTAAAAACGTACACTTAAATTTAAACAATATTATTACATTTTATTGTTAAATTATGAATTATCAATCAATTCCAGCATGTTGCGTGTATTGGTTGTATATGTGTGTGTCTGTATAATAAGATAATGATAAAGGTAGCTTGGTAATTGGTATGTAGCTACTAGCTAGACAACTACCAGCTTCAATAGTATTGCAGAAAAACACAAGAAATAAAAGGTGGTGTTGATGGGGGTGGAGGGAGCACAACTTGTTCTTCTTTAACGATCTGGACCACCAAAAATGGTTCTATTCTTCTGCTGAAAAAAATGCTTTACTATTGTTGCACAGTCTTAGGGCCGGATATATAATACGTGTTATAATATAATGTTTTCAAGTTATATAGTTTATCTTTCAACATTATTTTTCTGAGCTGCTTACTTTTGTCCTGCAGGAAACTCAAACGGACACATCTTAAACCATATATCTATAATTCATTATTTCATGCATTAAACAAAAAGAATCATGATGTTTTTTTTTGTCATCATTAGCTGAAATATTGGACCAAAGATTTTTTTTTTTGAAGGAATTTTATATACAGATTTATTATATATATTAATAATTTAAATGGAGAAATTGGACAACATTGTACGCCTCTTCAACAACAAATCCAAAGGTTAATTTTTAAGAATATTCATTACATATATGTATGTTGTTAGACAAGGGAGCTGTGTTCGGAAAAATTCAACATGATTTGTACATGCGAATCTAATAAACACTTTACTCATACATGGATTCATGTTTAGATAAGGGCACGTAACTCTCTTTGAATTTTGAATTTTTTTTTATAAATTTTTAATAAATTATATCTTAATTCATTAAATTGACATAATTAATATTTTAATTCATATTTTTTAAAAAACTTGTTAGTTAGTCTATATAATTTTATTATTTTCGTATAATTAGTCATTCCGTTCATTTTATCATTAAAATTCTATAAAAATATTGAAATATTATTCATTTATAATCAAATTTTTCATTTTCAAATTTTTCATTTTAATTATAATTAAATTTGAATTTTTTTTACTATAATAATTTGCATGAAATAAATCTTATCATTTGAATTTATGATTTTATAAAACTATAATATTAATTCTAATTTAATGATTTAATTGTAAGATTTAAATTTTACTAGAATAACAATAAAATTCTAATAAGAGAAATAATTATTTATATGCACAAAATTAAAGTTTTAGTTCCAATTTTCAAGTCAATAATATTAAAAATTCTATCATAAAATTCATAGGTAGATTGATAGAAGTTTTGAGACCAACACTTAGCAAATAAAGAGGAAAAATAATAAATTATGAGTTAATTATTTCTCAAATAACATAATTGTATTTACCACTCTATTATTTTATGCGTCAATTTCTAACTCAATTTGTATTTATTATATAAATAAGGATATTAAATTCTATTAATTTAAAATTATGTTTTTCTTTTTAAAATTTCTGGACATGTCTTTGACCTTACTGTCATTAACAAAAAATTATGTATAATAAGTTTATGTTGAGATTAAATTTACTAAAAATTTAACAGAGTATATTATAAGTAAAAAATCATATGAAATAATTGTAGATGATAATCATAAACTCAATTATACGACCGTAGAGGCAATACAGTACTGTGACATGACGAAGGACCAAATGAATGAATACTGCGGTGAGGAATATGCTTCATAGACTACATTCCAATTTCAATTGTAAAACACCTTTGAGAGTTTAGAAAGTGATGTGTTCAAGTGCTTCCTTGTTGATAGAGATAATGAAATACTACCAACATGCATGTGGTTGCAAACATGTGCACCGTACGTGCTCTCTCTTTTTTTTTTTTTTAATTATAATTTTCTTCTGTGTAGCTACACATGCCATGCCCATGGCTGTCCACATATGCACATGCTTGTTTGTTTGCGTACATGTGTTTTAAATTATAGCGAAAGGACTTCACATTTCATTTTGATGCCGATCCGACCATCCATCCATATACTTTGTTATACTATTCTTTATTTACATCATATATGTATACATTCGAAATTTGAATGATAAAAACTACTCAATTTAAATCTCAGACTCAAATATAAACATTTAATGACTCAATCAAGGACGAAATTTAAAAATTAATTATGAATAAATTAAAAATTAAAAATTTTCATTTAAATATAAAATAAATATTTAAATTAAAGAATAATAATATAAATAATTAAATATAATTTGAATTTAAAACTCTTACTCTTATTATATGCTTGGTAAAGCTAATAAAAATGTATTATAATTTATGAAATAAATTTAAAATAGCATCTAATTAAAATTTGATTTAAAAAGTTAAATTTGAATGAATCAAATAAAATTTTTAAGATTATGAAAAGTTTTCTCCTATATATTAATTACACGTACTCGTTTATTAATAGCTCTATATGTAAGAAATTTGACATAAGTAGATCACGCCATTGATGCTTTCAATTTAAGAGATCAAGAGACGTTGTGAAATGTAATAAAGATAACATTAATTCTTTTGGTTATCTGGAACGTTCCTCTCCTGGTATTGTGTCATCATTTGATCGCAGTGCTGATGTTGTTGTTCTCGTTCATGCAAGGGCCTACAGTACTAGTAGTTAAAAATAGTAATGCTCCATATACCACAGAATTTTCACCAAACAACATAATCTTCTACAAATATGCTGATTGGATTATTAATCATCAGAGAAGTAGGGTTGTGATTGAGATATCCTTTCTGTTTATAATTAATCTAGCTTGTTGAGAGAATCTTTCTTGGAATCATCCGAGAAAGTGATTTGGAAGCAGTTGATTGTGGTTTTGGAGGTGAAGCTCTGATTGGCATTTTCCCATTTCTAAACATTTTTTAGTATATTATAAATCCTTTAAATAGGAAGAGATTATTAGAATCTAAAGTCATGATCTCCTATATTACAAGGCAAATGCTTGACTATATATACAAGCTCAATGATAAGGGGAAAAAATTTGATTTATAGCATTTTACATAGATAAATATACTCCCACCGTTTTTTTTTATCTGTTGTTTTAGAAATTCATCTATTTATATTTTTAATTATCACTTTAAATTCTCAAAATAATATTTATTCACTTTTTTCTACTTTATCCTTATAGTATTTAATTAGAATATAATAACTTAATTTAAAATAAGATTAAGAATATAAGATTAAATAAGTTATTTTGAATCTTATTAATAAATATTTTAATATGTGTGTAAAATCTTAAACGACAGATAAAAAAAATGGAAGGAGTAATAATATAAAATTTTCATAACTTTGTTTATATATAGAGCTAAAACTAAAATAGAGAAAAAAGAAATCATGCATTGGACTATTAATTTGGGAATAATCATATAATTCTTCAATGTAATTAATTTTAAAATATGGAAATTCACCCAAATCCACTGGTTGCATCATTGATTGGCAGAGAAATACAAAAAGAAGTTTATTTTTCCCTTCCTTTTGCCATTTTAAACTTGACTGTCTTGTAAATCTGCAATTTGTGTCCCATTCACTGACGTAATGTATATTTTGGCTATCCAACAAACACAATAGCGTTATGAATCTGGGCTGTGCAAAAAAAAATTTAACTTGATCAAACCTATCAATCCATTTAAATTAAATAAAAAAATCATGATTTATAAATATATAAATTTAGTAATAACTCAAAAAATAAAATAAAATTCAATTTTTAATTTGATAAAATTTTAAATCTTTATAATCTGAACCAACCCGAAATATTACATAAATATAAAAATATATTACAAATTATAAAATATAATAGTATAAAAAAATTATTAATTGATTAATCCATACAGATATTTAATAATACTTTAGAGAATAATTTCCTTTAATAATATCTTATATTTATTAAAATAATTCATTATTTTTCATTTTATTTTAATGGTTATAGCTTTAATTTAAATAGGATAAATGCTAACATCTTTTCATTTCATAATTTATTTTTTCTTTAGTCTAGATCTCATATATATATATATATATATATTTTTTTTCTTTAGTCTAGATCTCATATATATATATATATATATATATATATATATATA
>CANXYC011798556.1:0-11772 GCA_948193065.1 Aleurites moluccanus
TTTGACTAGTATTACTCTGGAATATGTATCTGGCTCCACATTGTCAATGTATGCTTCATAATCATCAAAATTAAGATGCAAAATATATGATTTTGCATATGCCATCTGAAAATCAAGAAGAAATGAAATAAATATGAGCAATGACAAGGAATTTGCGAACTTTCACACTGTCACACCCATAAACAATAAACAAACAAATAACAATAAACAAATGCAGTCAATGGCAGACACACTCATTTGCAAAAACAACCTGAAACATTATTTTACAATCTCCAACAACTAACATTCATTATTTTATACCCATTAAATTTAAGCTTTCATACTCAAACCCTAACCCCAAAATCTATCAAATCCCTAACCCCCAAACTTCACAACATAGATATAGCAAAAACATAGATATAGCCCGTAAACTCGACAACTAAGAAAAAAAAATAGTAATTTTTTACCTCCTTTTCTGCAACCCCATGCAAACCCACCCATTTTTGGATAACAATTCAAAACCCAAAACATCATCTCGTCCTTCAACATACAAAAAGATTAAATCAACAATACACAATTAAACACATACCTCATTTGCTATCTCTAATCAGTGTTCTCTTCAAAAATACAGAATGGGTAGACGAAAAATAATGGGTAACGTAACTTCTTCCCGAAAATAGTGGTTTCTTTGAAGATTTTTATCAAAAAAATTTCTGTTCTTGAAGATTTTAAATTCCAGAAATTATAATTTGGTATTGGAACAATGGGAAGCAGTTGAGAGCGAAGAAGATGAGAGGGACAGATCATTTAATTGATTTTCACTCTTCAGATTTTGTATATAAGGGTAGTGACGTCTTTTCACATATTGTAACGGATGGATTTGACGGAAGGATCTCATATTGTAACGAAACTAAAATACATGGACTTTATAATATAATTTTGAAAACATAAGGATTTTTTAGTATAATATGGCAAAATACAGGGACTTTATAGTAATTATCCCTTATATAAATCATATTCAAGTAAAAAATTTATGTATTTTTTAAAAAATTTCATGAATGGTGTCCTTAATCAGAATAACATTAGAATTAAACCCATTTTAGTCCTTGGAGAGGAAAATAGAAGAGAATTAAAGAATTGTTTGGATTTAAGGGTATATATGAAGGGTAAAAGAGCAGGAGAAACAGAATTTGGAGATGGTAATAACACAGGTAAAAAAGGGAATTCATGTTATGATATAACCATCTATAATGTTAGTCTATTAGGTATAATAAAATGTAACTGAAGTGACTTACTGTCAGTTCTTCCACATCCTTTTCTCTCTCTTTCTCTTTCTCTCTCACCCTCAGTGTGAAACTGCAGTTGACTAATGGTTATTTAGTGTACAAAACAAGCATTATTAATACTTTCCTTCCACTTCTGCCAACAGAATTTTCAGTCTGTTTCATAAATTTGGGTTTCCTAATGTCTATCTCCATTAACTTAATAATCAAGATTTTAATTAAAGGGTTTTTTATTATATAACTGTATAATTAATTTCCATCGATTAAGAGAAATGAACTAGCTAGTTAGTTTCAGCAAATTCTACCATATGATACACATGCATAAACATATCAAATTATAATAAAGTGAAAATAAATCTTTGAAATTAATGATTTAATTTCATTTTGCTCTAATTTCAATATTTGTACAAGATATCAGAGAGGCCTTTGCCGTTCATATATATGTAGATAATTAAAAGGGGGAAATTAAAAAAAAAAAAAAAAAAAAAAAAAAGATGATTAATATTAATTTTCTTTCTTCTTAATTATTAAAGAAAGTACAATTTCATGCACTAATAATCTACTACTTCACCTTTGGTGGCTCACCAAGCCTGAGCTCAAGATCTATATCTTCCATGGAGGTAGATTTAGCATCAATAACCTCAGTTTGGAGACTGTATCTATCATTTGAGCATGGCTTAATAAAAAAAGGGAACGCCGAAATCGCAGTCTTAGGCCTCTTAAAACTGATATCACTACAAGAATCAGTTATAATTTGATTTTGGGTAGCAACAGAATTGAATCCCATGAACAAATCAGTTTCAACAAAACCATGATCATGGGTCAAACTTGTAGACTGCTTATTAGGCTTTTCTTGAATTATAGAAGAAGGAGAAACAAAAGTAGCATCACTTAAATTTTCTTGATTAGACAAAGCTGAAACCCTAGAAGATGTAAGAGTTGAAGAATTAATATAATCTAAATGAAAATCAAATGATGATTTAAGAGGATTTTGGTTATTTTTATAATGAGAATTTTGATCATCATTTTGTGGACTACTAAGAGATTGCTTAAGCCTAGCTCTATCTCTTCTATGAACATTCATATGACCTCCTAAGGCTTGAGCTGACCTGAATTCCCTCTTGCAAAAACTACAAGAATAAGATCTTGGAGGCCATATGCATCCACCAAGAGACCCTGAAGCATCTTCTGCAAAAGCTCTCTCTTCCCAAGAATCATTAATTGAACTATTTTTCCATACTTGAAAATTTGTTTTCAAGAATTGTCTTTTCTTCATCCTCATCCAGTATTGAGCCTGCTCCATTTCTGATCTTGATCAAGAAAATATAAGGTGGTTGTAATTTCTTGGTGGGCAAAGCTTTAATGGGTTGGGGTTAATTGGATGTTAATATAGAGGAAAAGGAATGGTGAAGCTGTTTCTATATATATTTCTTTTATTAATTAGGCGTTGATTGATGTTGAAATTCATAATTTTATATTATCTTAGAGAATGCTTAGTACTACTGAATAAAAGGATCATCTATATTCATATTTTTATATTGGATACATGAAAGGTACTTGAGAATCTATAGATGAAAGGAAAAAAAGGTGGGACTAAAAGGTTTTATTATTTGGCATTTTCAGTGAAGCTATAGTGTTGTTGGTTTTTAGCTGGTTTTATAGGAGGGATGCAACTAAGTTGTATGAATGGGGCCAATATTAATTAATATAAACTAGTCAAAAATTTGTGTTTCACATATTTAATATTTAATATTTTAATTAATTTTTATGTCTTATAAAAATAAAGATATATAAATATTATTCTAAAAAAATATAAAATTATTGTATACTTTGTATAAATAATAATAATTATTATTTTTATAGAATTTAAAACGGTTTCTATCAATATTTTTATAGTAATATAAAAATTTAAATTATTAATCATAAAGTTCAATGAAAAAATAAAGATATGATAGGATATACGTAAAAATAAAGGAAATTAATTAAATGTATAAAAAATATTATTTTATCATACTTATTTATTTATTTTTCTTGTAGTGTTATTTCTATTTTTTACTTAAATTATTTATTTAATAAATAAATTTATTATAAATTAAAATTAAAATGAAAAAAAAAAAAACTCTTAAGTTTTCACATTAAATACCTTACTAATTACCTAACTTTTATTTTTAGTCATTTTTTAAATTAAAAAAAGATAAATAAAACGGTCAACATAAAGAGAGCTTCAAACTTTCTCTATGCTCCAATTTTAATATAAATATAATAAATTTGAGAATGAAAATAAAATAAATTATTAGTGAGGACCAGAGGGAATTTAATTAATTAATTGTTTTATTTTTTAATTTAGTTAATGAATATATATATATATATATATATATATATATATATATTGGTGTTTATATGATATTTTTGTATATTTCCCTAAATACAAGGGATAAATATATTAAATTTGGAAAAGTGAAATTGAGGGTAAGGTATCCCCAAATACAAATTATTTACTATTTCTATGTTACCTTGATATATATATGTTCACCTTACAATTGGTGAAGACAGTTGGATTCAATTGAAATGTTAGAAAGTGTGTTGCGTGTGATTAAAAGAAGAAATTTAGAATCAGACGTTAGTTGGTTTAAGTGGTAAAATATTAATTTTTTTTAAATAGAGTTTTGAGTTTGAAGAGAAAATAAGTGTTAAGAAAGTTTTGCCTTTTTACAAATTTCATTCCTAAAATTCGATATTGAACAATTTCACCAAAAAGAAAATAGAAAATGTAATAGAAATGTCGGGTTTATTTAGGAGACTAAGCTAATTAATTAGGATCTATGAAAGTAAAAAGGAAAAAAAATTAATTCATTGATTAGAGGGTAATCATAGATTAATTAATTAATATTTATAATAATATTATAAAATAAGTTACTTGGATAATAATATTGTTAATTCTTATTGACATTAACTTTATTTTACTTTTAACAATATTATTTACATTATTGAAAGAAGTTATTTGTAGGAGTGCGACACAATTAAAATTTAAAATTTTTTGATATAATTTAAAATTTTTTATTGTTGGATTGTAATCTCTTAACCCATATAAAATATATTAAGAGTGAGTTGTAAATAAATATAATTAATAAAACATTAATTATATGCATGATTCTTTCATCTAATCATCTACAATTGCTTAAAAAAAATAGACTCTAAATTAAGTAGAGATTACTAGAAAATAATTTAATGTACAAACTTATATTTGTTTATACTATATACAACTAGATGTATAGGAGACAACATATACACCTGCTTAGAAGACTAAATCATGACAAGACAAGCACTTTGGGTGAAAGATTTGATTAAAACATGCATGGCATCAATTATATGTGTTTGTTTCGAATTTTTAGACCACTTAAAAAAAAATAGAAATAGAAGTCCAAGTAGTTTATGGGCCAGTTGGGTCGGAGCCTGTTTGGCCTTCTGAGAGCAGCTTATTTTAGGCCTTTATCGGCCATAATCCAATGGGAAACAACCCAATAAATCAAACTCATCGCTTTAGCGATGACCGACAGCCCTTTTAGGTCAAATTCTAACATTTAGACTTCCGTTTTAACAGTTTATGTTTTTTATCTATTTTGGCAGTTTTTGTTTCCTTATTTAATTTAGGTAAGAAAATTTGTTGGTGCGTTTTTTTAAGGCAGTTATTATGTAATATTTTTATTTTCATTATGGTGTAGATTTGATGATTTATTTCCTTTTCGGAATAAATTACCAAATCAGCCTCCTATGATTTTCTTAAATTTATTCTCTATAAATAACTTGTAAAACTCTAGGGTTTTACAGCTTTTTTCTTAAGAAAATATTCAGTTCTCTATTTCTGAGTTTTACACTCTTGTTTGACGTTTATACGCTGCGTCAGGTAGTATCAGAGTAAATGACTACAGTTAGTGGAAGCGGTGGTCTTCTTGACGATGCTCAGGAGACTGAAGCCTCGATCCTTGGGGACGAAACGTTGCAACGATTGAAGCAACGTATACAGGGACGCCTAGAACAATAGATGGATCGTAGATTTCGTCTTTTCGAACAACGATTTGATGATATTGCAGACCGCCTTGATGCTCTCGATGTTGATGTGAACCAGAACCGGCCAAACTACAGAAGGCCAAGGGCAGCTATTGCTCATGGTGACCCAATCGACAAACCTATTCCTGTTAGTAGGCAGACTCATCATGAAGACAGTTTAGAAGAAGATGACTTTGTAGAAGAGTTGGACGCTGGCTATGGAGGCAAACCATGCTATGGTGGGCCCCGTGGAGGCCGTTATGACAGAGATGATTACAAACGCCAGGATGATGACAGAGAAGGTAATGACTTTAGATTAAAAATCGATATACCTTATTTTAATGGTGGCTTAGGGAAAGATGATTTTTTGAATTGGGTTACCGATATCGACCGATTCTTTGGTTATATGGAGACCTCAGCTGATAAGAGGGTCAGGCTTGTTGCTTGTAGATTGAAAGGGGGAGCGTCAGCATAGTGAGATAGATTACAGAACAGAAGGGTGAGAGAAGGGAATGGTCGTATACACACTTGGTACAAAATGAAGCGCTTGTTAAAGCAAGAATTCCTACCTCTAGACTATGAACAAATTCTGTTCCAGCAATACCAGCGGTGCCAGCATGGCAATAGGTTAGTGCATGAGTACACAGCTGATTTCATGCGCTTGGCTGAGTGGAATAACTTGTCAGAGACAGAAGGGTAACAGGTGGCTAGATATCTTGATGGTTTGAAGCCGTTCATTAGAGATAGAATTGGAGTTCTAACTTTGCGGACTTTGTCTGAGGCAAAAAACATGGCAATGAAGGCGGAGCTAATGCAACAAGAAAGGAGCAGAAGAGGCTTTGATAATTTCAAGGCTGTTAATTCACTAGAGAAGGGCAGAGCGGCGCCAGAAGTTCTAGGGAGAAATGATCGTTATAGCGGTAACAATAATAATCGCTATAATGCAGAGTGCAGTTAGGAGGACAAGGCTGCCAGCAAGCAAACTATGATTGAAACAAAGAAGAAGGGGGCACAGTTGCAGAAAGGTGCAAGCATCAATCCTTATACCAAACCTATTACTGGAAAATGTTTCAGATGTAATAAACCTTGGCATAGATCAAATGAATGTCCTCAGAGGAAAACAGTAAATGTGGCTACTAGAGAAGAGGAGGAAGATGAATATTGCTTATGCCTGATGGTGAAGATGGAGATTATGAAGGTGAGGAGGCTGAGGAAGCTGTGTATGTAGTGAGGAGAATGATGTTAGCTCCAAAGCAAGAGGGGCAATCCCAACGCCATCAACTGTTTCAGACTCGGTGCACCATTTTGGGCAAGATTTTTGTTGTTGTGATTGATAGTGGTAGCATGGAGAACATTATCAGGCGAGAGGCAGTAAAGAAGCTGGGGGTACCTGTGGAGAAGCATCCAAACCCTTATACCCTCGAGTGGATAAAATCCGGAGTAGAAAGCATTGAGGTGACAAAACGATGTAAAATCTCATTCTCGATTGTCAAGTATCATGATGAGCTGTATTGCGATGTGGTAGACATGGATGTGTGCCATTTGCTATTTGGTAGGCCATAGCAAAATGACGTGGATGCTCAACATTCAGGAAGAAGCAATCAATACAAACTGGTGAAAGACGACGTCAAGTATACCTTACTGCCATTGAAGAGCAGGGAGAAGCAGTCTGTTGAAAGAAACTTTCTCACAGTCACAGAGGAATTTGAGACTGAAATTAAAGAGACGAAGTAGGTTCATGCCTTGGTGGTGAAGCAAGTCTATGAGGCGGGAGTAGAGTTGTCAGTGGAGGAGCATCCTGAAGCAGTTAGGCCTTTATTAGGAAAGTTTAGTGAGCTGATGCTAAAGGAGGTTCCAGATGGGTTGCCGCCAATGAGGGACATCCAGCACCATATTGACCTGATTCCTAGAGCTAGCTTACCTAATCTTCCACATTACAGGATGAGCCCGAAGGAAAGTGAGATTCTGAAGGAGAAAGTGGAGGAGTTGCTGCAAAAGGGGCATATTCAAGAAAGCATAAGTCCTTGTGCGGTGCCAGCTTTACTGACTCCAAAGAAATATGGTAGTTGGCGGATATGTGTGGGTATTAGGGCCATCAACAAAAAAACAATGGGCTATAAATTTCCAATTCCTAGGTTGGATGACATGTTGGACAGATTACATGGAGCTAAGTGGTTCTCAAAACTAGACTTGAAGAATGGATATCACCAGATTCGGATTCGACCTGGGGATGAGTGGAAGATAACTTTCAAAACAAAAGAGGGGTTATACGGGTGGTTGGTGATGCCCTTCGGACTCTCCAATACTCCTAGCACTTTCATGAGGCTGATGAATCAGATGCTTAAAACTTTTATTGGTAAATTTGTTGTGGTTTACTTTGATGACATCCTAATTTACAGTAAGATAGAAGATGAGCATTTGATACAGTTAAGAGAAGTGCTAACAGTCCTACAGGCCAGTAAATTATATGTTAATCTTAAGAAGTGCAGTTTTCTAACAAACAAATTGCTATTCTTGGGATATGTTGTTAGTGCTGATGGAATACAGGTGGAAGAGGCGAAGGTGAAGGCAATCAAAAAGTGGCCTACTCCCAAAGCAGTTTCTGAAGTTCGGAGTTTCCATGGGTTGGCTATCTTATATAGGAGGTTTATAAAGAACTTCAGCACCATTGTAGCGCCAGTCACTGAGTGCATAAAGAAGGGACGATTCTTATGGGAAAAGGAAGCAGAGAACAACTTTGCCATTCTAAAGGAAAAATTGTGCATTGCCCCAGTATTGGCCTTACCCAATTTTCACAAGCTATTTGAAGTAGACTGCGATGCCAGTGGGATGGGAGTCGGATCTGTCATTTCTAAAAAACAGAGACCAGTTTATTTTTTTAGTGAGAAGCTCAGTGAGTCAAGACAGAGAAGGAGCACCTATGACAAAGAATTCTATTCTGTGATAAGGGCTTTGAAGACTTGGGAGCACTACCTGATTGGGAAAGAGTTTGTCCTTTATTCTGATCATGAAGACTTAAAATACCTGAACAGCTAGAAGAGGATCAGTAAAGACATGCATGCTAGATGGTGTCAATTCCTGCAGAAGTTACCGTTTAGACTACATCACAAGTCGGGAATGCATAATGTGATGGCAGATGCGCTTAGTCGGTGGGCTGGCTTGTTAATCACCTTGAGCTAGGAAATTTTAGAGTTTGATCAATTGAGGGACTGTTATGTTGGTGATGATGATTTTGGGCAGATTTGGGATACATTTTCAACTGGTCAACCTATGCAGGAGTTCATTGTGCAGGATGGGTATCTAATGCGAGGGGATCAACTTTGTCTTCCTCGAACATCATTGCGAGATAAGGTGATTCGAGATTTATATGTCAGTGGTTTAGTTGCACATTTAGGCTGTGATAAAACTGTTGTTGCAGTTCGGGAGAGATTTTCTTGGCCTCAACTACTTAGAGATGTGACTAAGTATGTGAAGAAGTATTACGTCTATCAAACTGCCAAGGGCCAGTCTAAAAATACTGGGCTTTACATGCCCCTATCTGTTCCTGAAAATATATGGGAGCATTTGTCAATGGATTTTGTATTGGGCTTGCCTCGAATACAAAGGGGAGCAGATTCTGTATTTGTTGTTATTGATAGGTTTTCCAAGATGGCTCACTTCATTTCTTGTAGAAAGACATCTGATACATCAAGTGTGGCTAAATTATTTTTCAAGAAATTAGTCTGTTTGCAAGGGGTACCCAGGAGTATTACTTCAGACAAAGATAACAAGTTTCTTGGTCATTTTTGGAGGACTTTGTGGAAGCTGTTTAATTCATCATTGAACTTCAGTAGCACAGCTCATCCCCAAACTGATGGTCAGACAAAGGTGGTCAACAAGACGTTGGGAAATATGATTCGTAGTATTTGTGGTGATAAGCCAAAGCAGTGGGATGTTGCTTTATCACAAGCAGAATTCATATACAACAATGCAGTCCACAGTGCTACTGGTAAATTTTCATTTTCTATTGTTTATACTAAAGCGCCTCAGCACACTCTAAACTTAGTTCAGCTGCCTAAACAAACAGGTAAGAGTGTATCAGCAGATCAAGTGGTTAAGCATGTGGTTAAAATACACAAGGAAGTCAAGCAGAAGCTAGAAGAGGCCAACCAGAAGTATAAGAAAGCTGCTGACAAGCATAGAAAGGAACAAGTTTTCTCTGTTGGAGATCAGGTTATGGTGTTCCTTAGGCACGAAAGATTTCCAGTTGGGTCATATAGCAAGCTGCAGCTAAAGAAATATAGACCTTTCACCATCACCAAGAAGATCAACGACAATGCTTATGTTATAGATCTTCCAAAGAGCATGAGAATTTTCAACACTTTCAATGTTGCAGACTTGTCACTTTTCCATGATTCTGATGAGCCGTTATATCCAGATGCTGAGCCCAACTCGAGGACAAGTTTTTCCCAAGTGGAAGAGACTGATGTGGAGAGTGTTTGCTTCAAATTCTTGGACCGCTTACAGAAGAAGAAGCAGAAGCAGAAGCCCAAGTAGTTTATGGGCCAGTTGGATCGGGGCCCGTTTGGCTTTCTGAGAGCAGCTTATTTTGGGCCTTTATCGGCCATAATCTAATGGAAAACGGTCCAACGAATCAAGTCAAATTCCAACATTTAGACATCCATTTTAGCAGTTCATGTTTTTTATCTATTTTTGACAGTTTTTGTTTCCTTATTTAATTTAGGTAGGAAAATGTGTTGGTGCATTTTTTTAAGGCAATTATTATGTAATATTTTTATTTTTATTATGATATAGATTTGGTGATTTATTTTCTTTTCAGAATAAATTACCAAATCAGCCTCCTAGGGTTTTCTTAAGTTTATTCTCTATAAATAGCTTGTAAAACTCTAGGGTTTGACAGCTTTTTTTATTAAAAAAATATTTATTTATCTATTTCTGAGTTTCACACTCTTATTTGACGCTTATACGTTGCGTCAATATTTTACTAATTTCAATGGTAATCCAATTGGTATTTGTCATCTCTTGAATCTTCCAATTTCATCAACTCAAAAACTTTCTTTAATTACTTGTTCTCAGTGCAAAGGTTCCAAAGGTTCCATATATAAACAAATGGTTAAGATAAGCTATATATAGTTTAATTAGTCTTTGGTTTAATTTAATCATATATGTCAAGACCTATCTTTTTGTATGTTTAGTGAATGTGTTTAGAATCTTTTTTTTTACTTGATGACTAAAATTTAAAAAGTCATGATAATATAATAATAATATTTTCTAAATAATATCAATTGGAAATTTTAGAAGTTGTAAAATTTGAATTCCTCTAAGACATTGCTTGCTTGGGTAGCCTGAAATTCAAACTGAAATTTTAATTGAATAGTCTATTTTTAATTTCATCGTTTGATAGCGTATTTAGAATTAAAATTAAAATTTTATCTACAATTTTCTAAAATTATAATATAACTAGAAATATAATTTCATAATTCTTAATCCAACTTTTAAAAATTATAATTTCACAATCACTAATATCATCTCACCATCATCATCACTGTCAATGATAGTGGTCCATCATTGTCGCCATTGCCGAGATGTAAATGATGTCCCACCATAAATACAATTTTTTATAAAATTTCAATTTTAGTTTTAGTTTTAGTTTTAATTTTTTGTGTGATATAAATGTTAGAATTATAATTTCAAAATAATTATAATTTTAGAGATAAAATTAAAATTTCAATTTCATTATCCAAACACTATCTAAATGAGATTGAAATTCTATTAAAACCCTTTTTTTTTTTCAAACATTAAAGAATAAAGCTCTAATATAAATTTTTTATTCAATTGAGAGATATATTATCATTAAAATAATATTCACAAGACCAATTTGATTTTGTATTATAAATAGTAGTTGTTAAGGGAAAAAACCAATATAAAGAAGAATATCCTTTTAAACCATCAAATGATATTTAATTTTTAAAATCATAAAACTGATTTTTAAAAAATTTCAAACATTAATTTTTTTAAAAAATTATTTTTAAATTTATAAAAATAACTTTCAAAACGCTATTATATATCAATTTATATAGATAAAAAGATCCCTTATTATTTGTTATCTAAAAATTCGTCGTACTAATGCTTATTAAATTAACCTGGAATAATGATATGTTAAACAAGATCTGAATCTCAATTTGTTTGAATTCTGAATGAGGGGATTGGAAGATTTACTAAAAGGAAGAGTGATATTCTAACAGAAAAGATCACATAAAATAACTCTCTTAATATTATGAGCAAAAAGTTGAATTAGTGAGTGCTTGTATTGTAGTGTTAAAATGTTGGGTTTATTAAATAACCCTAATTTATGTTCTAATATAAATCCTAATAGGTAAAGGACCTTTGTAGTGGGCCTAATGGGCAAGAGCCCATTAACTGGTTCAACCCTAGTGTAAACCTATATATATGCTAGCTGGGG